>CBVK0100683942.1:0-20183 GCA_900067695.1 Picea abies | reverse complement strand
TGATTGCTCTCCTTACAAAGAAAAGATGAAATGTGGGTGAAAGAACTCCAAGCTTATTCACTCAAGTGAGGGGTGAATAGATTATGAAATGCAGCTTACAATGTTTGTTGCCAAAGAAGGGGTCTCTAGCAATCTCAGCAGCATAATAGTATGAAGAATTCCTTGAAGAAATGGTGGTCATTCATGGCTTTTTATAGCCAAACATTGAGCTATTATGAAACCTCTTTTGAATGTGAAGAGGGGCTCTTTAGGGCACAATTAGGTCTTTGACCAGCCCCCCCACGCGGATTGAGCTCTGATTTGGTGTCAAATCGACTTGGGAGCTGATCCATTAGTGGTTGGGAGGCCGACCAGTTCCATAAATGCGCTGTTTGGTAGGCGCGTGGGTTTTCCACCCCACAGCCGCGCCTATGTGCCCGATGTACGAAGATATCACGCGCGCGCACGCTTGTGTCCAGTGGGTGCACGAGCGCCTTGTAATTTTTTGGCCATTTTGTATAGTTTTGGCCCTTTTTGTGTGTTGTGGAATTAATCTTGTTCCATGAATGACTGTTTTCCTGTGTTGATAATGCGTAGTTCTTGTCGCCCAGTGCGGACGAAATTTCAGTGATAACAATCTTCATCCAAAGACTCCAAGTTCAGCAAGCACTTCTCCATTGGAGCAGTGTTGGGTAATAACTCAATTGTGGTGCGTAAGGTGGGAATTTCGCACTCGATGGGGAGAGTGGCCTCAACCCAATGGACTAAATGAAATGGTGTGAATCCAGTAGCAGTTTTCATAGCGGTTTGGTAATCCCATAGCACATAAAATAACATATGATGCCAATTGGTTTTATGTTTATTAACCGTGCGCTATAACATGGTCTTGAGGACTTTGTTAACTTCCTCGACCTGTCCGTTAGACTGAGGGTAATATGGTGAGGCAAAATCGTGAGATAATCCTAACCGAGATGAGATTTTGATGAAGATCTCATTCTCGAAGTGTTTCCCATGGTCAGAAACGAGTTGGAGGGGTACTCCAAAGAGGGTTATGACGTGGTTAAAGAAAAAACATGCTGCAGTGTCAGCGGTGTTGTTGAAAGTGGGCATAGCTTCAGCCCATTTGGTGAAGTAATCAATGGTGACAATGATGTATTTGTGACCATTGCTGGAGGGGGGATTACAAGTCATGAAATCAATGCCCCATTTACAAAAAGGGATAGCAGTAATGACAGGGTGAAGAAGAGCAGGGGGAGCGCGTGTTTTGTTGGCGTAGAGATGACATTGCTCACATCGTTTCACGACATGAACGCAATCATGAAACAAGGTAGGCCAAAAGTAACCGTCTTGGATAATATTTTGAGCAGTGGATATGCTCGAAAGATGGCCCCCACATGTGCCGCTGTGGCAGTCGTTTAAGACTCTATTGGCCTCGTCAAGAGTTAGGCATAGACGAAGAATGGTGTCGACGCCCCGCCGGTATAGGATGTTTCCGATGAGGAGGTAGTGGAGGGCCTGATTGCGAATACGTCGATGATCATCTCGTGAAAGGTGGTTACCGAACTTTTGAGTTCGGAGGTAGACGAGGAGGTCATTGTACCAAGGATCATCTGAAGTGATGTAAAATAAATGTTCGTCGGGAAAGTCGGTGTTGACGGGGGCACTGGTGGTGTCAGAGGGGAGGGTCGTGACAAGTTCGGCAAGAACGAGGGCCTTCTTACTCTTAGGTGTTGAGAACTCGAGGTCATACTCCTGAAGGATAATGATCCATCAAGAAAATTTTCCATTAACTTGCTGACGACTGAGAAAGTACTGCATAGGGTTGGAATCTATGACGACCTTTGTGGTGCGAAGCAGAATATAATGGCACAGTTTTTGGATTGTGAGGACAACTGCAAGAGAAAGTTTCTCTTCATGTTTATACTTCAAGGGTGGCCCTAAGAGGTTTTTACTAATGTGATAAATGACATGTTCATTATTGTCATCACTGAGTTGGATGAGGACGTCGACTACTGATACAGATGATGCTGATACGTAGAGGATATAGTCGCGATTGTAGTTAGGTGCACTTATGAGAGGTGCATTTGAAAGCATGGTTTTAAGATCGTCAAATGACTGTTGGGCATGGTCATCCCAGTGAAATGGGATGTCGTGACGTAGTAAGTGAAGGAAACCATGTGCGCGTATGGTGTAATCTGGGACAAAGCATCTAAGAAAGTTATCTTTTCCCTGTAGACCATGAAGTTGTCGTAAATTCCGGGGAGGTGGAATTTCGGTGATAGCTTGGACTTTGAGGGGGTCCACAGTAATACTGCTTTGGGAAACAATGAAACCGAGGAGGCACCCTGCGATGATGCAGAACACAAACTTGAGAGGATTCAAGCGGATGTTGTACTGACGACACCATTGAAATATGATTCGTAAATCATCGAGATACTGGGTGTGTTTCTTGGATCGAGCGATGAGATCGTCCAAGTAGGCAAGGATAATATTAGCCAGATTGTGAAAGGTGTATGTCATTGCCCAATGGAAAGTTGCGTCGACATTCTTTAAGCCGAAAGGCATGACACGAAATGAAAAAGTACCCCAAGGGGTAGTAAAGGAGGTTTTATACTGATCGGTGGGGTGAATTTGAATTTGATTATAGCTAGAGAATCCATCCATAGAGGAGAGAGCCTCATGGTCGGTGGAGTCGTCAATAATTTGATCGATGAAAGGCATTGGAAAGTTGTCTTTGGGACGTGCATGATTGAGATCATAAAATTCCATGCAAATGCGGATAGTGCCCTATTTTCTGTTAACGGGTACGGGGTTGGAAACCCATGAGGTATAGGCGATGGGGTAAATGAACCCGGTAGCGCGTAACTTGTCAATTTTGGCTTTGATAGTCGCTGCTTTGGATGGGTGTAGCGATCACTGTTTTTGGCGAACCGGTGTAATGTCGAGCCAGGTGTCGATGCGATGTTCGACAATAGAGGGATCGAGACCAGGCATTTTCGTGTATGACCAGGTGAAAATATCCCTATATTCCTGGAAGAGGGCTTTATATGCAGTGATTTCCTTAGGAGTGCAAGCAACTCCAATGGTGATTTCTTCGACGATGCCATTTTTAATGGAAATGTTGATTTTAATGGTGGGGGAAATGTTGTCCATGTTTCCCTCTTCAAAGGCATCATGGGCAGTAATGGGATTGTTGAACTAGTCGATAGGCCCTGATGGGATAAAATCCTTGGTTTTGACCGCGTAAATGGGGTTGTGGTTAGGAGGCATGGGGGTTTCCTATGGAGAGAAGAGTGTGTTATGGTGTAGCGCATCCCAGGGAGAGTTTGGGTGGTTTAACTCTTCGAGTATTTATTCGTCGCATTGGAAGTGATGGGAATACAAGGGGTCGTGAGGAGTTATCTCGGTTACAGTGGTCATGTGGTTTCCCCCTGGTGAAGAAGAAGGGTGAACATTGTTAGGATATGGTGAGGGTTCACTCGACATAAACCATATATTGAAGTACTGAGGGGTACCTATGGCGGTTGGATGGAGAGTGTCCATAGGGGAATGAGCAGGAGAGTTGGGGGGGTTGGCGAGTGAATCCTAAAATAATCCATCTAAGAACCATGGAGGCATCGGGAGAGCCTCAGGTTCAGGAGAAATGACATGAAGATCCTCTAATGATGAGGTAATGTCAATTATTGCCTCTGTAGGTTGGTGAAGCAGTGTCAATTGGCGTTGTCGGTATTCAAGGATCATAGGGCACTGGTATGTGAAATGAGCTAATGAATCGCAGAGAGAGAAAGGGCATCTCATACGTTCATTGACTGAAGTGGTGACATAGCGGATGTCAGTGATATTTGTTGAGGAGGACGTAGCAGGGTTGGGATTGCTCTGGAAGTTCTGGCGTACGGTGGCTAATGTCTACCTAAAGCATGGCAGAGCTAGGAAATGATGGGTATAATGGCCATACTCTGAGCATATAGCACAAGCGTATTTTTCCCTCAACCCTTTACTACTGAAAGGGGGGGTGGTAGTGGCGGGACTAGTAGTAATTCCATAATTCTAGTGGCGACGGATAGTTGTTGGTTTGGTGTCCCTATTTCTCACATAGCGCGTAAGGTGGTGGGATGCAGGGAGGAAGTCAGGTTCTGGGCTCCTTCTTCTTTCTCCTGCCCCTAGCTATAGCAGGGGGGTTATTGAGTGGGGGTGTAGTTGGAGTAAGAATGGGAATCATCATGGGGATTCCTTCTTTTTGGGGGGCGAGGGATGGTCGAGGGACCATCTCTGGTGGGTGTAAGTACCAAACTGGGATTGCTAACACTATATTAGGTAGTGTGAGCGTTGCGGCTACCTGAAAAGCTTTGATACCCAGTGGAGGGTAAAAGAAGGGTATTTGAGTGATGGCTTAGGGAACGGTCTCCCAAACTGGAATATGTCTTGTGGGAGAGGGGGAATCATGGACTGGTGGGGTCGACGAGTGTGCAGGAGGTTCTTGAGGAGGGGGTTCTGTGATGAGTGGCATGTCAGAGATGATAGGAGCCTCTATAGGAGGAAGGGTATCCTCTATGTAAGCTCTGTTGGATGATATGACGCATACTTGATTAGCAGGATGAAGGAGTGGTGGTGCTCCATGGTATGTTCCTAACAAGGATGGATCTTTAAAAATCCCAGGACCCATCTCGACGAGTGGGTATGCATCGTGGCTTGTGTGGATGAGAGGAAGAATGTTATCGATGTTGGCAGATGGGTTAGGCTCATAATGTGAGACTTGGTCGATAGTAACAATCTTCCCATTGTGGGGGAACATCATTGTCCGAAATATGGAAGATGCCACTGCCTTCATAGTGTACATGTAGCTACGACCGAACAAGATATTATAATCGAGAGGGGCATCGATAACTTTGATATCGATGAGAATATTCTTGCCCCCTAGTTCGACGGGGACATTTTGGAAGAACCCTTCAGGAGAGGATGGTCGTCCGTCATAAGCTCGTACTGTGATGGCAGAGGGTATGAGTTCTGGGGAACCAAGTTTCTGCCATACCATTTTGGACATAATGCATGTAGATGCACCTTCATCGATGATACACTGATGAATTGTGATGTTCCATATTTTCACTGCTATTTGAAAAGCGATCAAGGTGGGAAGATGAGGTTCTCCGCTGTCAATATCAAAGGTGATGAGTCGGGTATCTGCAGGGTCGATTGCCCCCAAGGCAGAAAGTAATGATTTCCACTGAGTAGGAAAAGTCTGGAGGACCTCCAATACTGACATGGCAGCCAGTGATTGCGCTAATTCGTTGACCAAACTATAGTTATGAGCTGCCCTAGCCTGTGGGTTGTGGACATTCTTGCGCAATGGGATGCGAGGGATGCGAAGTGGTGGTTCGACGGAAGGGCGAGGGATCACCAATGGGGGTCCTGTCAGTGTAGGTTTTGTCTCTGGAGGGATGGGAGAAGACTCAACGGGTGTGTGATACTGATGGTTACATGTTTGCAGAAGGATTTCTTCCTCACTTGTGAGGAGAATTGTGCGATTTGCTGGATTGTTGGGGTTGAGGTACTGTCCCGTTGGAGGTGGGGGATGTTGTGTGTCCTGTTGGGTGTTTATCACACCCTGATGTGGAATAGGATTTTGTAGTACAGCGGGAGAGGGTTGTTGCACGTATTTTTGTGGTGCCTGTTGAGGGGTAGGCAGTGCGGGAGAATGGGGAAGACTACTAGATTCTTTCAACCATTTGAAATTAGCGATCTGTGGGCAATGATGAGTGTAATGGCCGAACTCACCACAAAGAGTACAAAGGAAGATGGTTTTAACATTGTTGTTATTTCGCCCTTGATGTTTATTGTTATTGCCCCCTTGGGGGTTTTGGTTCCCTTGGTTTTGGTTTCCCCCATGGGGTTGGTGCTGTGGGTGTTGATTGCCCCCTTGACCTGGGTTGTTGTTATTCCTGTTTCGTATTTTATTCTTGGCATTGTTCAATGGATGGGTTGGATTGGATGTATTTAACTGTTCAAAACTTTGGTATTGTTGAACAACAGAGGGTTGAAGAAAATTCACCCCCGCATGAGGATGTGGGGGAGCCATGGGTTGTGGAGGACTAGGAAATGGGAAGTACTGATTCTATGGTGGTATTGATCCATAATGTACATAGGAAGGTGTAGTTCTTTCTCTAGTACTATAAGCTGAGGTTGAGGGAGTACCACTGTTTGTTGGAATAGGTGGATGTATGGGAGGTGCCGACGGTGGTCCACTGATGGGTGGAGATATAGAAACAGGGTATGGTTGTTGATAAGGGGGTGGGGGGTACTAAGAAGTGCCCCCATATGCCGGTGGGTATTGAGGTGTTCCATACATCAGTGGTGGTTGGGGTTGTGGACCATGGTGAGTGGTGGCACCAATCAGTCCGTCTGCTGAGTGAGGCATCCCAGGTTTGTCTTGGTCAAATGGCATAGGTTTTGGAAGATCAAGAAGTATAGTGTATAAGTACTCTGACTATGCATAGACGAGGTCATATTGTTGGGCCTTACTGATGGCTTCCTCTTCAGATTGATGGAAGGTGGAAGCTACATCCTTACCGAGGAGAGAGACAAGTGATCTAAGAAACCAGTCGAGACATTGTTGCTTGGTGGTTTATGCTTTGCACAAACTACGTCGCCTACGCCACTCGTGAATGTGGTCAGCGATGTGTGTGGCTGAGGTTTGTTTGAAATTAGAAATTAGTTCTAGACCATTGTCGTGGCAGATGGGTAATTGGAAGAAGGTCAAGAATACTTTGGCCAATGACTCAAAAGTTGCGTGGGACCCTGATTTTTCTTCGACATACCATTTGGCCGATGGGCCAGTGAGTGTGCATTGAAATAATCGCAGTTGGATGGAATCATCCATAATGCTATTTTAGGAGCACCATAGGTGAAAGGTCATGACATGGCTGGCAGGAGCATCGCCTACCTTTCATTCAAACTTTGGTATGTCTGAAGGTAGTTTGGTGGGCATTGCAGGCCATGTGGGCTCATGCAATATAGGATCATTGGTAAGTTTGTTGAGATCTGGTATGTTGAGAGAGGCCAAATATGGCATCTGCAGTGGGGGGGGAGGATTAGCTCCAGCCATGGTGTGTTGTGAACCTGACCCTTGAGGGGGGCTAGGTGGGTTGGTTCTTCCTTTTTGAGAGGAAGTGGGTCCCCTGCTTTCGTGTAAAGGAGAGCAAGTGAACGAATGACCTTGGGAAGAGGACCCAAGTAATGTAGAACCAAGAAAAGATGATCCTAAAACAGTAGCACTCACAAGAGTGTGTGGAGGAGGTGTCGATGAGTGGGTACGACCAGACACTCCCCCTAAGATAAGAGGGAGGTTTAGAAAGCTTCATGAGAGACGAGGGTTCTGTGGCTCCCCTATGATGTCAGACTAGTTGTGTGAATGTGTGCAAAGAGTGGTGAGAGTAATATAGAAACAAGAGCCTTTGGGTTGAATGTCTACACAATATATATATCCAAATCAAACTGTAATCAGATGTGCATCATACATAAAATGTTTTTGACAAAGAAGCATATATATGGGTAAGTGGGTTTTGTCCGCGTAGAGAATCAAAAGAAAACAAATGCTCATGTCCTATAAGACGTAACATCCTTCCTCTCAAATAGCACTGGTCCTTCCAATAGTACTCAACAGTGGGGTCTGAAGTCACTGGAAGAGAAACTAGTGAAGGATGAAATAATTGGTTATAATGAGGGGTAGAGGGGGCATATCCCAAAAGAGTTGGAGATTTTTCCCAATAGCCACACAAAATCCAATCAAGGTGCAAATGCAGCCCACAATTTCCACCTGGGTAGATGTCCTAAAGTTGGTCACTAGGTACCTCGGTCAAAGTGCGACATTTAGATTTTCAGCCTAAGAAATGGGTCATGGGCTGAATCCCGTCCAAGAGGTGGGTGCCTCAAGGGGAGACACATAGAACAATCAGACCTTGGCCTTCAACCCTTCACAGGTATCTCCCTACCTTATGGTGTTAGGAACACTTGACTTGGAGGATTTTCAGTTCCCTATTTGACAACCTCTATGTTTTGACAATGTGAGAACCAGATAATGGGGAGTTGTTTGGATGCCTATTCCTGAAATCCTACCTAGACTAAAAAAATTCTTTTGGCACCTCCTGTGGAGGAAAACTTAGTGAGTTTTTAGAAAAAAAATTAGATGTAGTTGTTTTGGGAGGTTGGGGGTGCAAACCAACCTCGTTGATTTAAAAATGGGAGTGGATAGTCTCGTCCAGAAAAGGGTGGGGTATTTTCGGAATCCCTTTGGAGGAAACTTACTTTGACCTCCACATTTCAAGAAGAAGCTATATGAGTGATAAGTGAATTTTTTGTGTGAGTGAAAGTGTGCCAACTTTTAGTGAATTAGATGTCACCTTGCTGCATGTGGACTTCGCTTGGTCCTTACAAGAGTTTGATTACCTAATTAACTAAGTGCCTTTGGTACAACCTTGCGTAATTCAAAAGTCCCTAGGAAGATAACATGTGGACATGTGTGTCTGTTACTATCCTTTTAACTCCCTATTGTGATGTAATCTAAGAAAATCTTTGAAATTATCCTAGATTGAACATGTGGGCATGTATGGGCCCATTTACAAAACCTTTAAACTTCCCTAGTGTTTTGATCTAGGAAAGCAAAAATTCAAACACTATCCTATCTTTGTAGCATGTGGGCATGTATGAGCCCGTTACAATATTAAGATGTGTTTGAAACAAGCAAACTAAGAGGAGTCCCAATGAAGGGATGTTGTCCTCTCCTAAAGGTTTTAATGTTGTTTAAGGGAGATGAAATCGTTTCACAATCTTTTTCTGATTCTTAAGATCGCTTGGAGGCATGAGAGAAGAGAATACTAAGAAATTGCTACTCAACTTCTAGTCCCAATGTAGGTTAAATGTGATTAAAAATGATTTCCAACTTATCTTTGTGAGTCAAAACAAGCCATCCATGTGGCAAAAAGCAAAAAAGGGAAATTGATTTTATCCTCCTAAGTGCCTATGTGTTTTTTGACTAACCCCTTTATATGATGAGGGGATTAAGCATGGTGCAACTTTAAAACATGCTTGAAATCATTTTTAAGAAGGTAGATTGCCTTCCCCACATCTCAACAACTTTACAATATGAAATTTTTCACAGATGCGAGGGTCCCTATGGAGACAGAGGCGCGTAGAGCGCATGCACGTGAATAGAGACAAATCAACTGGTACACGTGTGCAGAACAGAATTGTAAATCAAGTGTGTGGGTGCATGATGTGCATCTGTGGGCCTAAAAACCCATGCATATGTGGCACACGGCTGTGAATGAAAAATCCGAATGGATTTCTCTTAATTCAACTTGGAATTGACTGGTTGGCAGGTCGGCTTAGGCCGGTTAGTGCACCTGCAAGTTAAACAAACTAAAAAAAGAGCAAGAAAAATCCAAATGAGGTAGGTAATTGATACCTTTCCCCAGTGGAGTCGCCAATCTGTTGCGCCTCTTTCGTCACCTTGGTGAGGAAAACAGAGGTGCTTGCAAGCTCAGCTGGGTCTGTTGAGCAGGACAGCTATAAATAAAAGAGTTAGGGAAAGAAAATAAAAACTACAATTAAGAATTAAACTAACATATTGTTGGCAGCCAATTCACATTTTCTACTGTCCTTATAAGCTGCCTACACCAATGTTTTGCAAACCTTAATTTTTCGTCGCAATTCTCAAATAAACGACACTTTTATTTTTGCGCTATTTACACACTTACCTTCGTTCTTGTTTTCACGATTGTAAGCGTGAAAGCTTGGTCTTTCGAAGTTGCATTAAAATCTTCACTGAATTGTCATTATCAGTCTTGTCGATATGCCCATTGCGTTTACATTTTACTTATCATTATGCAGTTGGCAAAACCCTTTTGATCTGTACTCATTTGACATTCTTTGATTGATTATGTAATTTCGTTTCATGAGTGATTGAGTTGTGATGCATTGGCAATTGGACTTACATGTTATTTGATCAATTCACTTGGCATATTGATTATATGAAAAAGAATTGGTGTTATGGTTTAAACTTTTGGTGTGAATTGTTTCATACAACACTTGGTATTGGTTTCGATTTGTGTGTTTGGTTTTAAAACTATGGCATAACTTTTGACCGCACAAATGGTTTATCCACTTACCAAAGGTTTTGATTGTTTGATTGAAGTGGCATAGTTGTAACACATATGCATTGAGAATTGAATAGTTGCAAGCATCAGCGGTTGTACCATGGTAATGACTATTCTGCATGGGCAGAAATAGCTCCATCACCTTCACACAATGTCATTAATGCTTACCCCTATCCCTGTTTCACCTCTGCTAGCATCAGGTAATCCTGTGAGTGTTCTGATCCTGTGTATGCTGCGTTCAAACCCTGTCTCGTTCACATCGCTTACCATCGGCTCCTCCCTATGGCACCGGTGGTGCGAATAGAGCCGAACGATAATCAAGCCCTGCTACTGTTCGATAATTCCCGGAAAGATTTACAAGATAGTGGTTGGCTCACATTTGTATAGAGGTTTAAGGGTTTCAATTTGTTTGTTGCACAACAGTTCGCCCTTACCTTTGATGGTTGTAGGGACAAAGTAGGTGACATTCATATTGAAATCAGTGAAGAGTTCATCAGCTCTACCACAGGATTAGTAGCCACGAGCCAGCAATGGTTTAAAAACTCTAAAGTTGATGAGGTGCCATGGCCGTTACTGTTCGTCTCACGAAAATTCAAATCCTGTGACAAAGGTATGCCTATTTCCATGCTTAAACCAAGATGGCATGATCTGTTTGTTTCATTTGTCTGTTGGATTGAGTTAACAAAATCAGTGGTTTTTTTCTTTCGCTTGGATTTTGTTTGTATCTAACCTGAACGGGAGGTTTTTACGCTAAAATTAGAATACGGTTCTGTTTTGATTTAACATAATGTTGTTGTCATTGGATATCAACGGCTTTGATTTAGTTCTTCTGATTTGATTGTTGAGACGATTTCATAGGATTGAATTGGTAAATACGATGTAGTCTATAAAATTGAAAAAATGACTCTGTTTTGTCAACATTTTCATTTGGATTTGGATTATATCTGACCTGTGCAAAATATCTCTTCGCCGAAATCATGAAACTATGTTGATTCATAACGACTATGTTAAACTCAAACTATTCGATTCGCTCTTGTTTTGATTGGATTGCTGCATATCTTGAGTTAGCATGATTGTTTTTATGAGTTGGATCCGTATCGAAAATAGACTTGATGCTACTCTGTTGATTTTAATTTTCAAAAACTGAGTTTGTTAAACTCAGATCGACATATGTCATCTCTGTTGAATTCGTATGATAAAATTTGGTTAATAGTTCGTTTTGAAATGAATTCAAGTAATGATTTCATTGAAAGTCAATCGATTTTTTCTGCCCCCAATTGGCAATAACAAACTATTGGATGACTCTTACAAAACCTGTTATCAACCAATTAATTCCATTATGATTTTGTTTGTGAAAATTTACATACCAGTTTTGATTTGATTCGCTAATAGCATGGATCGTTTGTTATGTTTAATATAGTGCGATCAATTTGAGAAAACGATCATGTTAATTTGGTTTGGATTCAAAGTGATCTTGTGGATAGTTGAAGAAAATATTTGTGATTTCAATTGATTATGAAAATGATTTCATTACTGTTCGATTATCCAATAAGATACTATTTACCCGAATTGGTTATAACGAATTAAACAGAGTGTAGCTATCTAGGTTATCATTTGATTTAGTTTGTTCAATTTGCATACAAGTGTCGATTTGAATGAGGGTTTTAGACATCAAATATCTTCTCATAGTTTGAATGTATTTTCTAAGATTTTAATTGATTTTAATATGATTATGTGTTTGATTTAGACCAGCTACAAAATCGCAAGATTTTGTAGCTAGGCTTTAGAATTAGATTTTTATCAGTTTTCTTAACAAAATATCCTCTTAACTTGTTCATTTTTGTCCTTGTTCAGATACATCCGAATTGAAATAATCAATTGGGCATGCTGTGGTAGTCTAGGAGATATTTGTGTAATACAGTTTTATTTTAGGTTCTTAGTTTTAGTCAGACTTGGGATATTTTCCCAGATTTCTGTAAACAGTTTTGATAACTTTCACAGGGATGTTTTACCCTGTGGGAAGTCTTTGAATACTTATTATTTTTTGTAATAAGGATCATCCTCAGTTGTGGTAGAACTGGGCTATGGATTTATGATACAAACTGAGATGAGAGTTGATGTCTTGTAACATCTTTCGCTTTCAAAATATCAAACTTTTGTTTCAAGTTTTATACATGTCAGTTTGCAGTTGATTATAGACTACTTTAGCTATCATAATCTCTTGCAAGATGATATGATTTGATTAATGTGTTATCCATATCTGATCTCTTTCATTATTTTTAAAGTACAACAATCACTTTGTTTTAGTTAATGAATGACAGATTTCTCTTCTTCGTCAATTGAATCATTTTGTATAGATCTTTGCATACAGATTTATCTAACTGTGAGGATTTATAAATCATAAGCTTGTTGTAAATTTTTATGTCTTGTTTGTCTTGTAATTATATTTAAAGAGCACAACTGCTTCTAGTTTACGAGAATCTCGTGGATAATCTGGTGTGGGTTTCCTCCCTCTGATCAGCTAAGACAATAGTTATTTTAGAGTAGTTTTATTTTTTGTTTTCTTAGGACTTAGATCGACTAACGGAGCTGCTAAACCCGTTAGGGTGGGTTATTCCAAACGACTTGGGTTACTAGACAACCCTAGACCGGATCCACTCTCCCAGTTGATGGATGGTCAATTTCGCCCGTCAACAAATGGCACTAGGAGGGCCTGAAATTAATTAATGGCACGAGGCAGTCGCAAGACTCCTCCACCACCTAATTGCTCACCTATAGTGACTAGAAGCCATTCGAACGATAATATTCCCCTTCAAACAACAACCATATCAACCAACGTTCCATGGATCACAGTTGAGCCAACAACCCCTAATCCTATAGGTGGTGACATACAAGAGATTGTCCGTCAATCTCTTATAAGAACTCATAGTGCCTTGGCTCGTTTGAGGAAACCTAACCGTCCATTGGACCAACCTTTGGATTTCCTTGATATCAGAGAACAATTAGGAGGCACTAAACTCACTCTGAATCCTATAGATCCAACCCTAAATCCTACTGCAGGAGGATCTGGGATACCTCCTTCACCACCTCCATCATCTCCTTCCTCTTCTGGAGGAGATTCTTCTGATGAAGGCAGTTCCCCTTCTCAGCCTTCCACACCGACTACACCATTGGAAAATCAAAACAACCCTGCTAGACCTTGGCTTGATCAGGATGTCGTAGCTATACCTGGAGCTCATCATCCTTTACCTAAACATCCGGAGAAATGGCTTCCCAAGTTTGACCCTGACTCTAAACAGATCGTTGAAGATCACATTAAAAAGTTTATGTTAGCCATAAGACTCTGCAATGTCGAGCATGAAGACATTGTCTATAGGTTGTTCCCCTATACTTTCGAGGGTAATGCATCCACATGGTACTTTTCCCAACAACCCCATACCATCGTGTCTTGGGAAAAGTTTGAGTCATGCTTTTTGGAAAAGTTCGGAGACGGTAAGCCTCCATAAGTCCTAGTCATGGACCTTTCTAGCTTAAGAATGAACCCAAAAGAAAAAGTTAAAGAATTTAATCAAAGATTCTTAACACTTAAAAACCGAATCCCTATGGATTCCATGCCTGCCGAGAATCTTATAATAGCATACTACACTAAAGCTTTGATAGCTATTTGGGTTAAACGATCTAAGAAAGCCACGTTGTTAGAAGCCTTTGAGGAGGCCAACCAGATTGAAAAAGACATACTTAGTCTTAAAGACTCTACTAGCAATCAAACAGAGACTAGTTCTTCTTCCAAAAAGAAGATCGAAACCCTCCCCAGACCTACTCAAAGTAAAACACAACCTGAAAGCTCTGATTTAGAAAACTTAACTAAAGTTGTTCAAAAACTGTCAAATCAAGTTATAGACTTAAAAAGGATGACCGAAGAAGCTTCTTCAAGCAGAGAACTTTACAAACCCTGGTTCTGAAATCCTTTTCCTACCAACCGACCTAATCCAACCACCAAAGGCCTCAATCTAGAAAGTCTGCAATGCGCCCTTCAAATAATTCTAGAATCCCAAGATAACTTGATGCCTCCTGAGATTCCTGAGGAGGTAGTTGAACAAGAGACAGTTCAAGAAGAGGAGTCTTCTCTAAACATTTTTGGACACTTTTCAGATAGCATATTTCAAGCTAACTTCGAGACAGTACATCCCTATAATTCCAGGAGTAAGACAACAAACAAACCTTCTACCGAAAACACTACAACTTCACCTCCAAAGCAATCTAAATCATATGAGACTAAACAGAGTAATGTGAACCCCAACTTATATTATGGTGTAGTTTAAGATCTTAAAAAGTTGAGAGCTAACATTTATGTTTACGAGTTATTGAAATTTCCATTTTCGCTACAAAAAATGTTACAGAATATCTCGGAGAATGGCAAAAATGGTAATTCAAGTGGTAACAAGGTTGTGAAGAACAAAGTTCCTCAGAAGACTTCCACTAAAAACAATCCTGATCCTCTAGATAAAGGAAGACTTCCCATAAGTAATGTAAATAATGTAAATAATGTAGATAAAGTAGCTTTAGAAACTGCGAGTAAAAAGCCACAAGCTACCACTCTTAGTACTCGCAAAAATGTACCTCCATTTTTGTTAATTTTCGAAATCTTTAATAGAAACATGCACAATTGTATGGTAGACTCAGGAGCGTCATCCAATGTGATTCCATGGTCTGTATGCCAAAATATTAACGACAAAGTGGAACCATCTACTTTAAAAATCATACAACTTGATCGGACCAATGATAAAGTTATAGGCGAACTAAAGAATGTGCTTATTAGATTTTCGTCTAACCCAAAGGTTCATCAGGTTATTGATATTATTGTTGTGGATCTTCCAGAAGTGTATGGTCTGTTTTTAAGCAAGGACTGGTCAGAATAGCTACATGGCTATTTCGCGACAGATTGGTCTCACCTATGGCTTCCAGAGAACGACAAGCCTAACAAGATAAAGGTAAATCGTGAACGCTACCTTAAGTTCATGGTCACAGATTTGAACGATCCCAACAAACCATTTACACTTGCTGCTGATTCACCCGAAGTACAAGGGATGGACACCTTTTTCGGCAATTTCATGGTTGAGGCTTCAGCTATCACCAATCCAGAACAGAAGTCCGAGATTGTAGCATATGTACAGCCAACAGCTTCTACGCAACGATCTCATGTACCTAATGGAAATCAAATTTGGTCTCTTTATTTTGACGGGTCAAAGTCCAAAGAAGGAGCTTGAGAAGGTTGCATTATTATTGACCCAGCAGGTAACAAAACATTGATTGCGTGTAGGTTAGAATTTGAATGTACTAACAACACTGCAGAATATGAAGCTTTACTGCAAGGTCTCAGAAATTATTTAGATATGAACATTCAAAATTTGACCGTCTTTGGTGACTTTGAAATAGTGGTTAGACAGGTAAGAGATTCTATCCACTGTCTGTCTCCGTATCTCAAAAGCTACCAATCCAAGGTATGGAATTTAATGAATAAATTTTCTACTTTCAATATAAATTCTATTCCTAGGTTGAATAACTCTGAAGAAGATTTATTAGCTAATGTAGCCTCTAAACTCTTTCCTACAGAAGGCTTGTCCCCAGATGCATTCTTCGTTGAACTATTGTTCCGGCCATTCATGGTCGACAACATCACTAACTGGAGAGTCTTTGACGATGATCAACAGATTATTAACTTTCTGTACATGGATGAAACTTTTCAAGGTGCAGTGATAGACGAACACACACACGACAACAATTTGCACGATTTCACGGTAATACCAGATGCGAGAACTCCTAAATCTTCATCGGACATGGTAAACTCGATCCCTAAATATGTAGTTAGATTAGAGAAGTTTTATGATCTCCAAGATAAATTTAAAAAGTCGGTCAACTGTAAAAACCAATAGTTCCTCGTTATCTTATGAAAAGGTAAACTTAGGAACTAAGGACAATCCGCAGTGCATTAATCTAGGGGTAGGATGTTCTGAACAACAAAAAGTTGCATTTATTAAATTGTTCAAAGAATTTAAAGATGTCTTTGCATGGATGTATGACGACCTTAAAACTTTCAACCCTATGAAGCCCCAAACCTTACCCTTTCAACAAAAATTGAGAAAAATGCACCCTAAGCTCGAACCGACTGTTCAAAAATAATTGAATAAGATCCTAAATTCTAAGATAATTTTTCCTGCTAGGCACACTCAATGGGTTTCTAACCTTGTCCCAGTCTGGAAGAAAAGTGGGGAAATCTGACTCTGTGTCGATTTCCGAAACCTTAATAGAGCGTCTGATAAAGACAACTATCTTGTCCCATGGAAGAGATCCTTCAACATGTATCTGGTTCTAAGAGGCTTTCCTTACTGGATGGTTTCTCGAGGTACAACCAAGTCCTGATGTCTCCACCAGACCAACTTAAAACCACCTTTCGTACCTCATGGGGCACTTATGCTTATCGAAAAATGCCCTTTGGATTGATTAATGTTGGTGCCACTTTTCAGAGAGCAATGGACATTTATTTCCGAATCTTAATCAATCAGTCCATCGTAGTTTACTTATATGATGTTACCGTATTCTCTAAAAACAAAAATGATCATCTAGCTCACTTACGAGCCGTTCTACAACGATGTCGTAAATACGACATCTCCTTGAATCCTAAAAAATCCATCTTTGCAGTAGATCAGGGTAAACTCTTAGGATTTATTGTTTCAAGTGAAGGGATGATTATCAACCACGAAAGGACTCAAGTCATCGTGAAAGCCCCCCCTCCTATGTCCAAAAAATCTATGTAGTCTTTCTTAGGCCAGATTAACTTTGTGAGAAAATTTGTCCCCAGCTTCTCCAAAATGGTCAGACCCTTGCAGAACCTAATTAAGAAAGACACCCAATATCACTGGGGACCCCTAGAAAATCAAGCTTTTAATGCAATAAAGAAGGCCATAATAGATGCTCTGTCTCTCATGAGCCCAGACTTTTCTCAATACTTTACACTCTACACTTTTGCTTCTGACCATTCCTATGTCGCCGTCCTAACCCAAAAGAATGTCGAAAACAATGAAGTACCCATTGCCTTTATGAGATCTGCTTTCAAAGGCGTTGAACTTAATTACCCAGTGGTAGATTGACAAGCCTATGTTGTTTTCAAAGCAGTCAAGCACTTCCGGTCCTATCTTTTGAAGTCAAGGACGAAAATCATTGTCCCCTACCCAGCCGTCAGGAACCTGTTAGTGCAGAAGGAAGTAGGTGAAAAGAGGGCTAACTAGGTTACCTCCTTGTAGGAGTACAACTTAGAAATCACCCCAGCTCAAATAGTGAGAGGCCAAGGGTTATGAAATCTAGTTGGTGATTCAGCAGCAGGACAACAAGAAGAAAGTAATACGTCAAACCTAGGACAACATGATCAAAACCTAATCTGTTGCGTACAAAACCTTATCAGTCCTTGGTATGATGATATAAGATTCTGTCTTGAACATGGGTCAGCCCCCCATCACCTGCATCCCGCAAAAAGAAGAGTGTTGAGATGAAATTCTATCTCCTTTCATCTAATTAATGGTATCCTCTTTCGTCAAAGTTTTGATGGCGTACTAATGTGCTGTCTTGAAAAAGACAAAGCAGAAAAAGTCTTGCTAGAATTGCATGCAGGAGAAGTTGGTGGTCATTTTGGTGGTGACACCACTGCCCATAAAGTTTTAAGAGCTGGTTATTACTGCCCCACACTTTTTAGAGACACCCATGCCTTATGTTGTAAATGTTCCATTTGTCTGAAAGCATCAGGGCGGCGACAAAAACCAGCCTTTCCTTTGCAGCCTGTTTCAGTAGACTCTCATTTTCAGCAGTGGGGCCTTGATATCATAGGTCCAATCAAATCCCCGTCCTCACAACAACATAAGTTTATTTTGACAGCCACATATTACTTTACCCGGTGGTCTGAAGCTGCCACATTAAGAACTGTCAACACCAGTCAGGTAATTGCCTTTCCAAATTCGAATATTATCACTCGTTTTGGTATCCTTGACTATTTAGTATTTGATAATGCTTCTTACTTTTCCTCTATTGAGATGAGCGAGTTAGCTTTGGAAAAAGGAATCAAACTAAAGTATTCTTCTAGCTATTACCCCCAGGGAAACAGATTGGCAGAATCAACAAATAAGAACTTGATTAAAATCATCAAGAGAACGGTGGTTGAAAATCACAAAAATTCGCACAATGCACTATTAAACACGTTGTGGACTGATAGTGTAACACCAAAAGCTGATGTAGGTAACTCCCCCTTTTTTCTCGTTTATGGAAGAGAAGCAATTATGCCACCTCACATTCTTCTTCCTTCGCTACAATTGTCACAGAAAATCCAAGAAGAAGATTGTCCCCCTTTGGAAAACCGAATTAACACTTTGATGAAGCTAGAAGAGGTAAGATCCCAAGCTAAACATAAGTTAGATCAGCATCAACTATTGGTTAAAAGCTGGTTCGATTCTAACTCTGCTTTTGATAGGAATTTCGAAGTAGGTGATCTTGTCTTGAAATGGGACAAACCACATGAGGGAAAGGGAGAGAACACGAAATTTCAAAACTTATGGCTTGGACCATTTTTAATTGCTGAAAAGTTGTGTCCCAGTTCTTTTCGATTGCAAAATCTAGAAGGACAGCCTGACACCTATCCGGTGAATGGCCAAGCCTTGAAAATATATTTTGCTTGATAACAACCCTTGTATATTATGTACATATTTTGCTTATGTTTTATTTTTCGTTTGCTTTGTGTTTTTGATTTCCCCTTTGAGTTTATCAGTTTGTGTTTTTAGAAATACACATACTTGTATACTGAGCTATTCAGATAAAGAAAACAAAAAATTCCTTCGCTGAAATAACTACTGAGAAAATTGTATAAACATCAATTGTATATTTCTGAAATTTATATCTATGTTGGCAAAAAGTCTGTTGTTTGAAAGAAGTTGACTGATTTCAATCTCTGAGTAAAGCTTGTCATGATCATCTATTATCTTTTTTACGCTGTCCCTATTCCTTAAGGGAATGACTCAGAAGATGTCTCCCTACCTTAAGAAGTTGTTTTTGTAAATGAAACATCTATCGATCTTAATAAAGGACAATTCTAAAAAATTCTGATGAGGTCTGAAAAAATATGTTAAAATATCATGATTTTCAGCGTCACCCCGCTCAACTATATATCTTTGAATAAAAAAAAAACAAAATAAATTATTAATAGAGCTATGGGAAGTGCTTGTAAACCCATCGGGATGATGAATAGGTCTGCTGGGAGCGGGTAAATGCATGCATGACACCAAGACAACTTCATCGGGGTACTAAACAGGCCCGCTGGTAGCGAAGCAATGTCAGGTTTATGAAAATTTGCAAATAAGAAACCTCTTAACCATAAAATGTCCTTTATTCTGATCTAGAACTTCTTGGTAGGATACAGATGTCAGAGTGGGTTAAATGACAACCATGTCGAGGCTATGGATGCCTGCTGGCAGCAGTGGCTCTGTCAACAGTATTGGATATTTTATCTTTAATATCGTGACTCGCTGGTCTTAAGACTGTTATCTGTTTTCATCTTTTAATACACTATTGGAATAGTTGGTTAATGATGATGTTTATACGATTTTTTGGTTGTTGTTTTTGAGTTGGAATTATCTTTGTTGTCCTAATATAAATTTTTTCTTTTGGCAGAGATAACTGCTTCTACCAATGTGTCGCCTGCAAGATACCAGATATATAAAATATGAAGAACATAAATGAAATGCTAGAAATGACAGAATAACAGTAAAATATCCAGCATAATCTTCACAATACACATAAATAATATAAGAAATAGCAACATAAATAGCACTTTGATTCAGATAGCAATGTTCACAGGCCTCTTCGAGGGGGAAACCTCCAGTCAAGTAGCACTCTATTACAATAATCCTTAAGCTAGGGTTTTCATACCCTCGACCCTTATTTATACTAAATGTTTCTATTAAGAGAAGCATCTAGAGGAAGATCCTTCTAGAAGCGAAAGCTTCTATTAGGTCTTCT
>CBVK0100683940.1:0-14202 GCA_900067695.1 Picea abies | reverse complement strand
TTATACAAGAGTCTTAAAACCAAAAATGCTAAAATGTCTCCTAAATATCATGATTAGATCCATAATATCCTAGGAGGGTTGAATGCCTCTTTTAGATCCACAATATATGGTCAAAATCCCACGAAATCCAAAACTGTCCAAGATTTAAGGCTGAAACATGGCATTTTCTGCTGAAGTGGCCCTGTTTGACCAGTGTTGACCAGACATCTGGAAGGCTCAGATTTCGAATCTGATAGCTCATTCTCCATCCTTGTACATCAAGAAACATGACCCAAGTGTTAGATTTCACCCAGGTGTCCTGCAAGTATACAAACCATGGAGCTTTTACGGGATTTGGTTAAATCCTGTAATTTCTGATAAATTTTCAATTTTAATGCTAAAATTTAGAAAACTCAATTCTTAAGCTAAAGAATGACAAATATACCTTGCATAGGTTGTTTCATGGAAAATGTGGAATGAAATGAAGGAAAAATGGATAGGTAAAGAGGCAAAAGTATGGTTTATAGAGCAAAATGGAAGCACAAAAATGGACTCAACAGATGCTTCTTCCACCCGAGCCGCATATAATTGACAGCCTTTCCGGTAACATTTCTTCAGTTGCATGGCTGCAATTTCCCTCACAACCACAGCTCTGGGAATTCCTTGGACTGTTACCTGATTTCCCTCTTTGTTCAGGCATTTGAACCTCTTGTTACGACAATCCAGAAGGACATGGTACTGGTCCAACCAGTCCATCCCAATTAAGCAATCGTATGAGCCTAAAGGCAGAATGTTCAATTCAGCCTTAGTGCTCATTCCTTTCATGTCCACTGAACAAGACTTAACCAATTCAGTGACCTTCCTCTTGGTCCCTGTGGCCAACTGCACTAACCAAGACTTCTCATGTTTGCTTCTCGTTAGATGCAAACTTTCCACCACTCTAGGATCTACATAACTATGGCTAGCCCCTGAATCAATTAAAATAACAAGTGGTCGGTTGTTGATCGTACCTTCCACTTCAATCATGTACGATTGAAATTCTGCTTGCTTGTTGTCTAGGGCTGCGTAGATCCTTGGCATTCTGCTGCCCATATCCTCCACCGTTTCAGCTTGCTGAACAGTATGGACAGTTCTCGCTTTATCTTTTCTGTGCGGGCAGTCTCTGTACCTATGATTCCCTTTACAACCCCAACACTCCATAGGTGGAAGTCTTGGCACCTGCTCACTCCCTTCAACTTTCCTGGGCTCTCTAAAAGATGACTATCCCCAAGGACTGTTTCTGAAAATGGAAGGCTTGTTTCCCTTCTGCCTCTATTCCTTCTTAAACTTCCTCTAATCATTCCAAACCTTCTGAAAGGTAGGATTTTCTCTTTGTTGTTCGTATAGATATTTCGCCCTTCTTAAGGTTTCTTCCATGGTCTTAGGATCATCATACTGAATCTTGTCACCAATGGAAGGTGGTAGTCCACTCAGATACCTTTGAATATTGACAGCCTCGTCTTTGATGAATGGAACATACTTTAGCAGTTCTAGAAAATTTCGTTCATACTCATCAATGGTCATACTGCCCAACTTGAGTTCGAAGAACTCCTTCATCTTCCTATCATAGTATCTTTTAGTCAGTTATTTCTTCTCGAAATATCTCTTAAATTCCTTCCAAGTGACCTCTTTCTCTCGGATGTGTTGCACCTGCACAAACTGATCCCACCACATGGATGCTTTTCCTTTCAGTTGGTACATTGCAATTCTTCCTTCTGCATGGGTAGAATAATTCTACAGTTGGAAATATTTCTTCATGCCAAGCAACCAAGTATCGACATCTTCTTCCTTCTTATGTTCTCCATTGAATGTTGGAGGCTTAATCTTGTTCATCTCCCCTTTCAATTCATCCTTTCCAGATTTTCAGTGTTTTCTGGTAGGGGACGGGCTTGAACTACTGTGTGTCTCCTTTCCAGAATGCTTTGGGGAGAGACGATAATGTCTGTTACCACTCCTCGATCTCCTTCTCCCCTCAGGGGTTCTGACACTTCTTGATATGCTTGTGTCACTCCTCTTTTCCAATTTCTTTTCTATTCTTTCCAGGCTCTTCAACATTTTTAAATTGAATTCACCCTGTCGATCCCAGATTTTCATGAGATTTCAGCTATCAGCTAGGCGAGCCTGGGCATATTTCTGTAATCTTCTGATGAGTTGCATCATATGTTCTTCTTTATCCATCTCTTTTCTGTGCCCATTGGAGTTCAATCCTTCCACTCCCATATTGACATCCTTTCCTTCTCGTTCATCTCCTGTTTCAGAGGCAATCATCACCTTTTCCCATTCCATACTCGGCGTTGGTTAACTGGAATCCTGAGCTCCGTTGAACTCTACACACGCACTATGCAATTAAATTTGAAGTTTGTCAAGCCATTACTCCTTTGGACAATCTGTAACATTTATAAGCCAATACGAACAAGAACGAAAGAAATTTTGATTCAATTAAGTTTTCTGAGCTCTCGTTTGGTTCTGCAATTTTCATGTTTTTGAAACTTTCATTTTCGGCGGTTCGAGATTTTGGAACTTCGGGTTTCGGTCCATGAAGATCCCACAGTTAGATAGTCATAACCAAAGTCACCCTTTTGCAACTCGTGATCTCGCGAGTTCGTGAGTCGAAGACCCTCGACTCATTTCCTCTAACCGTCGATACCCGAGATGCGACACGGGTAGGGCTCCCTCCTCGCTAGCGTCTTCTATGCATGACCGTAGTCTAGGGATAAGTGTTAGCACCCTTCGCTATTCTCACCTTTGTGAGTTGTGGCATCCAACCCTTGTGCCTCCCTTTCACGTAACCCTGAGAAGTGATGTTGACTTTTCTCCTCTCGTTCTCGCTACTTTGCGACTTCACGAGTTTCAATGTCGATCTCCCATGACCTTATCTCGCGAGTTCCCGAAATCACGAGTTACTTTATTCTCCGGGCCCACAGCACAGTTGTCACCCTTCACCACCGTGGCATGTGGTACGTTCAAGAGGGTCCACGTTGCTTTTAATGATGTCATTAGGTCCCACCACTCTTGCCTGTCTCCTCGACTCACTGGCACGTGGTACGCATTCATGCATCCATGTCCAATCCAAGCATGGAATCCAACGGTTAGATCCCCTCCTCGGATCAACGACGTAGATCCTTTCGTCATTTCAGGGTTTCGGGTGTCGGAAGTTCGTGCATCCACACATCTTGAACTTCCATTTTCCGAAATCACGAATACACTGTCTACTAACTTACTTGATCCAACTGTCAAGTTCTTCTCCCCACGATCTATGGTGTAGATTGCTTCAGGATTTCGAGTTTCGAAGGTGTTCACCTCTTCTCACCTCCCATCTCCCAAAACGTCGATTTATTCCTCACATCGGACGATTGTTACTGACCCAGAGATTCCTTGAAGGAATCTCGTCCGTTTATCGAGACTTAGCCACATGCTAACATCTCGACATTGTGGGTCAGGATTTATCAAGGAAAGAGTCCGAGTTCTTGTCAACGGAACTCCCGAATCTCTGCTCCCCGCTTTCCCAAAATGGGTAATCTCTCTACGCGTGGCCTTCTCAAATCGGACGATCCACGACTGCTCCGGAGTTTCCACCATGGAAAGTCTCGATCCCTTGTTACCAGGACTCCTGATATCGCGATTCCCGATTTCCCGAATGGGAAATCTCACGACACGGGGCCTCCGTCATTCAGACGGTCTAGATCTATTTCGGGGCTTTCGCCCCTACTCACTGGGGTTTTAACCCTTGGATAACTCCTGACAGATCCAATAGCTGTCGGGTTTTCCAGCCGAGATTTGACGACTCAGACGGTTCCTAGCTAACTCGGGATTTCGTGTATCGCGATTTCCACACTCCTGTGCAATTCCAAAGGGATTTAAACCCCGTGCACACTTTCTAGATCTAACGGTCACGAGGGTTCACCTTCCCTTCCGAACAGATCCTAAAGCTCTTACACTTCTGGTGTAGAGTCCTCTCTCCCTGTGGACTTATACCACACTAGCTGCGGTTTCGTAACGGCACTATACCTCCTGAGCTTAAAACTCATCAAGTAACTCCTTGACACTTTAGAGCACACCAGGGTCTGAAATTGGCCTTGCAGACCCAATTTCCCCTCGCATTATTAGTCCAAAGACCGCTCCACTGGCCCATCTAGGCTCAGTGTCGAAACCTTGGCTCTGATACCAAACTGTAGCACACCTTTTCTGCTACTTTGTTTAATCGCTCTTAAAAGAAAAACTTATAACACCACCTTGCACATAACTCATACAGGTATTATAAATCTCATGCATTTAAACAAATAAACACATTTTACACAGAGTATTCATATGAGTTACAGGCATAATTAACATTCCATAGCATCTCATACTAATTCATATACACAACGGAAATCATGATATCATAAGCAGTAGAGTCATGCAAAAACATGATTGAAACATAATCAGATACTTATCTTTTAACAGTGGTAGAATCCACCAACCAAGTGCAGGCCTTCCACGAACCTCCCAGCCTTAGACCACGCTGCTCATCAGCTCAGCAGTGGGTCACCCCCGAGCTGGGACTAAGCTCCACCCCGAGACAAGGAAATCTAGGCTAGGCTGAGGTTACAGGAAAAATAACGCACAACCACAAGGAAGGAATTATCTCCAAGGAACCTCCCACGCTCACTGCCCATAGACCCTCATTCCCCACATGCCTGTTCCACCCCAGGAGTATACACCTTCTCTGTCACCTGGACAGTCCTTCGACTGCTAATCTCCCTTGCCGTGGGTTACAGGAACATGCCGGACCGGAAGTCTATGGGCTCTATGGAAGCTACAAGGTTCCTTCCAGGAGTTCTCTCCTTCCTCTGCGCACTCTCTCACCTGGAGGGAGTCGCTCACAGGCCCAACAACCTGTTCTTCCAATTTCAACCACCTCTCTCACCTAGAGAGAGTGTTGTACAAACTGGACAACAAGCCACACAGGAACAAACAATACATATCCACCACAATCCTCGGGAATCCAGACATGAACACCCCAGGGCAGCTCCAGATAGGTGCAACAGTATAACCAGGCTTAGCAGGGACGAGACACTTCTATTTTCCTCAATTTGGCAGCACGGGGTAGACTCACACTCTGGATTCTCAGGGATGCGTGATGAGTTTTCCACGTAGGGGTCAATTCAGACTCCACGATTTAGAACAGAGAAGGGGTGTACCAACTTTCCAGAACAAACACAGACTCTTTCCCAAAATCAACATGGGCTTCTCATTCAAGGAATGTACGCACGGGTTTTCTCAAAGCCAGACACAGGCTTTCGAATCATAGGGATGCATGAAGGTTCTCTACAGGAGTCGGGTTCGTAGTACTATCCCGGGCTCCGTACGCGGTCAGATGATCGGGTAGAATGGGGGAGGAACCCTTCTCACGGCTCACCCTGATCATTTTATTCGCATGCGTCAGGGTTGACACTTGTCACCCATGGAACTGCATGCATTCCACCAGCACACATCACCCTTGTACGTCCTCCCTTACCAAAACTTAGGATAAACATAAAATACACATGTCTTTTGGGGATAATATTAAAATATTATTCCCAGGCTTAAGCTCCCTAGGCTTATCCCCAAGGCTCAACACTTAGCCCCTTTCCCACCTTCTAGACCCTAATTCCTTGCCCACTCTTTGGATGCTCAGTCCCCCTTCACTCATTCATCGTGGTCGGTTTGCACCTGGCAGTGTTTATATTTTATTAAATGTTCTGCATACATACAAGTACAACAACAGGCTCCTGGAATTCAACACTTAGGCTCCCTGGCCTAACAAACACATAAGTCTCTAGCTTATAAGAACTTGGCTCACCAGCCTATAAAACATAATCACAATTCCTTTCAGAACTTGGTTTACAACAAGGCTCGGCCTTGGGGACACTACATCACCCGTGACTCGTCCCGAGTCACTCTAACCTAGGAAACTTTACTTCGAAGTCTTGGAGCTTGGCTTGAGCTGCCCCAACTTGCTGCTTCACCAAAGTCTCCTACTTGACGAACTCTTGGATGGCTTTCTCTGTTACCAGCCCTTCCAAGCTTTGTTCCACCAAGGTGACTACTTGTTCTAGATGTCCTCCTTGTCCCTCTATCTCCTCAAAAAGTGTGTAGGCTTCATCTTGTACCAGCTGGAGTCTCGGGGTCACTTCCATGAATTTATTCTGGATGGCATGGACCTATTGTTGAACTGTGTGTTGTTCCTATGACCTTTTCATCTTCTCAACTGCTGAAAGAAGTTTCAGCTCACTTGCACTGTCGTTGCTTGTTTCTTTTCCTCTTGAAGTTATGCTTCTAATGCTCTTAGTTTTGGGTCCTCTGCGAGGCGCTTATAGGTCTGCGCGCTACGGTTGCTGAGTTGCCTGCATTCTGAGGCCAACACCTTGATTGTTTCTACTATGCTCCTGGAAGTTTCTTCTCTCTGGTCTCACACTTCCTGCGAAGTCCTTGGCACTGCTTGCAGTTCCAGTTTTGCCACTCTTTCTTGAAGCTGTTGAATAGCTTCAATAAGCTTCTCCACTTGACTCTCCACGGTGTCTTCTTCTATCTATGTGAGGCCTGGCACAGAGCGAAGTGATCTAGTGTTTTCTTCTTTAACTCCAATATGCTCTGCGAGCAGCTACTCTTTTTCCTTTTGGATCTGTGCTTTATCCTCTGCAAGCTTCACCTGGAGGTCATCTTTCTCTTGCTGATCAACCCGACATTGCTCTAAGGCTTCTTCCTTTTCTTATTTTATTGCCTCTGTGTCCTACTCCTTTTCCTCTTGGACCCAACGAAGGTGAGCCTCTATCGAATCTGCTAATTTGTGTAGCTGGGTAGGCTCATCTCCTACTTCTATGCCCCTTGATGACAATGACGCAGTAGACACTGCGTGGCTCGAATAAAGAGCCTGTTGTACCCATTTGATCTCTACCTCGATCCTATCAAACATTGTCTCTTGTTTGGCTTCATTTCACTGCAAAATTTCCTCCAAGGTGTCTGATGCAGCTACGATGATAAGGTCAATATCATCCACCGTGAGTACAGTTTGTAATTGAGGATTATTTTCTCATGATTTCTTCTGTGTTGATGGTTTCTTCGGGGAACCTTTCTTTTCTTGGATGTATCAGCCTCCGTGATGGGATCCTTAGGCGATGTCACTTCGCCATGTTCCTGTTTGTTTTCTTCCCCTTCATTCTCTTCCTGGTCTAATTTGTCATCTCCTCCTCCTCCTGGTGAATCTGGTGTAGTTTCCTTTGATGCGTTGTTCATTTCCCATACTTCTTCCTTCTATTGCTACTGGGTCCATCATACTCTTCTCGAGTGAATACATGAATTTCAATGAGGTCGGGGTCAGAGAGTTCTGTCTGTTTGACCGGTTCAAGGAACTATGCAAGCCATTCCTTAGTTATTTCTTCCATGTCCTCCTCTATGAGTTTGTAATAGGACTGAATCTCTTCCTTGTGTTCATCCCCACGTGCAGTCATGTAAATGAAATGCCTATATGCGTGGAAATTCACAAGTGGCCTGAACTTGTGCAGAGTATTCAACGTCATGCAAGGGAAAGATTCAATAACCCTCTTCAGTTGTAAATAATATGTGTGGAACACCACATTGGATCGACATTGTTTTGCCATGTCGCTTGAATACCAGAGCGTAGTGAAATTTGCGGCCAGTGGTTCAAATGACTCAATTTCATGGAAGGTCACTCCTTCCGACATCTCCCAAGCGATGAAGGCAATGAGAATCAACAACCAGCTAAAATGAAACTCGTAGCCCTGGTTCTGTGCTTCGCAGAAATATTGCTCCAATTGGTTGACGAGGTAGCTTTTCCAGTTCATTTGCATCTCTTCGACACATTTTCCTGCGAGGTCAATGATGAACCCCATGACCTGCATTGGTCTGTTCTTCCTGATGAGATTACCAGTGATTAACTGACAAGCTAGGTGCACTACGCCATTTTGGATGGAGGCTACCTTGTAGCCTTACTTCCCCTTCTCTACATCATCGCAAGTTTCTTTTATGTGTTGTGCCAGGGCACGATCTGCAGCCTTCCCTGGGTAAAAATCTTGAGGGTCAGGTCCTTGCATGCTCAATCTGGTGATCCGATGGATCAACGCTAGATCTACGGTGATGCGTCGATCCAACCATAGGTAACCACCATGGTAGCATGAGAGGAGGAGTTTAACGAATGCATTAACCTCCTGATGTCTATCGAAGTGTTGGATCTTCATCACATTAAGGATTGTTGATCTTGCGATGTCCATGGTCCATGGATGGGGGACTATCTTTGGCTTCTTCCCCATTGTCTTTGTCAAATACTTATGTGGGGCGAGCATTCCATAATTCTTGCAGTCTCCCAAGTTGAAGTCATTGATCTTTAGTGTCATAATATGTCCTAATTGCAGTCCAACTACGCGTATCCCCTTTGGGAGGTACGCAGTGATCAGTGTATAGTCAAAGTCCCTCAGGACGCTATCACATCTAACCGCTCCAGCCAGAGGTGGGATATATTCGAGAAATATTGATGGGATAATTTTTGCATTTGCCAAGTCGTTGCAATGCTTGCTCCATTTCTCTGTTGCAGTTCATGATGGCCTAGATCAACATGCAGTCGATGGGGAGGCTTTCAATCCTATCGTCGATGAGGCCTGTGCTCCTACCGACATGACCTTCTCTTCCATGAAGTCAATCAAAATCTCTTCAATGGATTTCTCTACTACACTAAGGTCACTCGACATGCATGCTCGTGATCAAGTGTTTCGGATAGGTGGAAAAACGCTCAAGGTAAGAAGAACAGGTGGCGAGGTCTCAATAAACATTGCATGAAAGCAATTAGTTCTCTATGGGATAAGATAATCACAATTGGAAAAAGTGTCCCCAGTAAGACATTCGATAGGTTAAATAGATAACATCATAATGGACTCCTCCAACGGGCAGGAATGCCTCAATCAATACAATTCCATCTGTTATGGCGCGGTTCCAATGGTCCAATGGCAAATGTTCCAGCAATAATTGTGTTTCTAGCCGTTCTGGAGCATCATTCTAATGGTCGAGACGCCTCCAACGGTCATATTGCTTCGTTGTGGTGAAGTTCCAGTCGGTGTTGTTCTGCTATTCCAGCGAGGTTCAAGTTCTGCAAACCTTCCATCTACGAAGTCCTATCTGGAACCTCCTACAATTTTTCTAGCTTTTCTTTATTCTTACTGAGCTTTCTTGCTTTCTTCCTTATGATTTGCGTCTCTATATTCCTCTTTCCATTCTTTTTTTTATCTGCTCTTAGTATAGAAAATTCACACTATTGAGGATCTTTCACAGGGTTCGAGGGTAATACTTTTTCTTTTACTGATTCTGGAGTAGGTGCTCTACTCTCCTGCATGGATAGGTTCTTTAAGCCTTCTTGTGTTCTTTCAACTTCGACGGCTAAGTCTCTGGCCCTGAGTTTCTTCGACTTGTCCTCTTGTTCTTCTATTAAGAGCACTATTCTCTTAGCCATGAAATCCCTTAATTCTTGATTTTTTTGTTCTATAGCTTCCTCTTCTTCTCTCCTTCAGATATGATCTCTCTCAATCTAAGTCCTTCCTAACAAAAGTGCAAAAGGGGCATTGTTCTCAACAAAATTAATGACCTTGAATCCTTATTATGTCGATGGTCCATGAGCACTCATAGGTACATGAGTAATTCTTCCACATAAGGTTATCATCTTTCCTTTAAACAATCCTATTCCTCCCAATGAAGGAATCATAGCGATATTTCCTAAGATTTCCCAAGTACTTTCTGTCATGATGTTCACCTGTGTTTCTGCATCCAACACACAGTCTATGTCGAAGTCTCCTATTCTTGTTTCTATGCACTCTTTCTCTTTTAAGATCTCTAATAAACCGACGTCTCTGTGACCATTCAATGTTTCTTTCATCTACAATAACATAGCCTCAGATTCTTTCTGGTTCTTTGTCATATTCTTAGTCTCTTGATCTTCCTCATGGTTTTCTTGTCTCATGTTCATCTTTTCAATTTTAGAAATCATTCTAGGGAAATCTAAAACTTCATGTCCAGTAGCCTTACAAAAAAGGAAAATAGGACCTCTACTAGGGCATTTCTTAGCAATATGTCCCAGTTCTCTACAACTATAACAAAGAGTCAATCCTCTCTTTCTCTTAAATGATCCCCAACCTTTCATGTACTGCGTATTGGGATCACAGTGATAGACCTGCAAAAAATTCTTTCTAGGATCCTGCATCCACTTGTTAGTCCAAAAATTCTTTCTATGCATAGGAATAACATATCTTTCACTATTTATATCAAATCTATTCATATCACATCTTCTTTCTTCTAGTTGTGCCCTATTTTTCAGACTAGGACGAAATCTATCAAATATACCTAGATACATTCTTTTGAAACAAAAATTTCCACTTATCTTACCTTTATCAGAGCACCAAGCTTTAATATCTTTCCTCTTTTCTTCAGATCAGACTTCTCTTCTTGGCACAGAGCTTCACAAGTCAAATAGAGTATTGCGCACTACAACAATAGATCTACGCACATAGCTTTCTCTTTTTCTCAGTTCCTAGCAACCACAGTTTCAAATCCCGACAACGGAACCATTTGTTGGCACATGGGCAGACCCAGGGTTCAACACTTCAACAATGCACCAACAAAACCCTAACTACCGACCCTTTCAACAACACCTGCGAAGCAAATGAAGTCTCACCTGAGGTAGAGGTAGGGGGGGTTGTAGGACTCAAGTGTCTACAACCTAGCTGGAACAAAGATCTGTGATCACAATACTTAACAAATAAATTAGCAGTTAACATTCATTAGATTTTACCCTTATTCACATCACAGGTTAAAATCCCTAATTACAGAGCAACACAGTATTCAACTAGATCTAAGTATATCTAACCATTTGGCACATAGCATCAATAAATATAGCATTCATTCATGTTATTTAGCACTAAGCTACTACATCAAATGCATCTAACATACATAAAGATTCAACACTAAGAATAAATCACATCAATAGCACAAAGCAATCACAACACAGGATGTACGTGGTTCACCTCGGTGTGGGGCTACGTCCACCAACTCTTCTTCTTCTTTATTATCTTCTTTCAATATTCTTACATGCACAGAGCCAAAAAACGAACTCCGCATAGGACAAGATATCTACACACACCTTGCAAAATCTTCCTTCCCCGAGTTAGGTCACAACACAAAGCCTTCTTACATAGTCCGCACACAAGCTTCTTACAATCACTTGCACTTAGCTCTGCAAGTCTGAACACATAGTATGCACACATCCTCTAGATCCACACTAAGCCGATTCTACTAGGTCTATCTATTATTACATCGCCTAGATATCTATTTATACATTACAAATGTGGCCTAAACATGGGTAAACCCATGGGCCAAAATCCCATACCTGTAACATAAACCCTAATCCCCAAAAATCTCACAAAAGGGGGTGATATCCCACGATCTCTGCTTCACTTGGGTGTTCTGTCTTTGACCAGCCTATCAAAGTCCCAAAAATGGTCAAACACAACCAAGTTTCTCCATAACTTGGTTGAGGGCCAACACACTCTTATCTACAATTGAACCAAACTGTTTTAAAGAAGCCGACAAGGATGAATTTTGGAATAAGGACATGGATGAAGAATTTGATCAAATAGAGAAAAATGACACTTGGGAATTGGTTCCAAGACCAAAGAATAAGAATGTGATCAACACAAAATGGGTTTTCAGGAATAAATTGAATGAATATGGATAGGTTACAAGGAACAAAGCTATATTGGTATGTAAAGGATATGCACAGATTGAAGAAATTAACTTTGAAGAGAGATTTTCCACAGTTGCCAGAATAGAAGCAATATGTTTGCTTTTAGCTTATGCATGCTCCAAAAATATTAAAGTGTATCATATGGATGTAAAATCAACTTTTTTGAATGGGGAACTTGAAGAAGAAGTCTACATTGAACAACCATAAGGATTTCAGTTGTCAGAGAATGTAGACTATGTGTGCAAATTAAAGAAGGCCTTGTATGGTCTAAAACAAGCTCCTAGAGCATGGTACTCTAGACTGGATAAATATATACAACATGCAGGGTTCATAAAAGGAAGTGCAGACAACAACCTCTACATCAAGGTAAGTCAAGGTAATATTTTATTAATGTAAGTTTATGTTGATGATATTATTTTTGGTAGTGATGATGACAAGTTAAGCCATAAATTTGCAAAGGATATGCATAATGGATTTGAAATGTCATTACTTGGAGAACTATCCTTCTTTCTCGGACTTCAGATACATCAAAGCAACCAAGGAATTTTTATTTCGCAAACCAAGTATATCAAAGAAATGTTAAACAGGTTCGGAATGGAATATTGCAAACCAATTATCACTCCCATGCAAACCAGTTGCAAGTTAAGCAAAGATGATGATTCAAAGTTTACAAATCAAAGGCAATACAGGTCAATGATTGACATCATACTATATGTGACAACATTCAGACCAGATGTAATGCAGACAGTTGGACAAGTGGCACGATTTCAAGCAGCACCAAAGGAATCACATGTATTAGCAGTGAAGAGAATTTTTAGATATCTCAAAGGAACAAAAGAGTTTGGATTATGGTATCCAAAAGGAAAGGATCTATCTCTTATTGCCTATATAGATGTAGATTGGGCAGGTTGTATTGATGACTGACGAAGGACCAGTGGAGCAACGTTCTACTTGGGTGATTGTTTAGTATCATGGCTAAGCAAGAAACAATCATTAATATATCTATCTACAGTCGAGGCTGAGTATATTGCAACAACAACATGTTGTACATAAGTTCTTTGGATGAAACAAACTTTGACAGATATACAAGTTGAGTATGAAGAGCCCATTGCAATCTATTTTGATAATAAAAGCCTCATAAATATCTCAAAGAACTTGGTGATGCACTCCAAGACAAAGAACATTACAATCAAGTATCAATTTCTACGGGAACAAGTTGTAGAAAAGAACATCAAAGTTGACTATGTGGGCACAAAAGAACAAGTGGCATAAAATTTTACAAAACCACTTCCACGGGAAGCCTTTGAGTATCTTCGCCAGAGACTCAGAGTTATTTCTACTCCAAAATGAATGCTTTTGAATGCTGATCTTATATTTCTTAGATGTACACGAGGAAGCACCATAAAGAGGATAGTTCAGTCAGGGGGAGAAACCCAAGATGGAAAGACACCTTTTCCATTGATGACAAAGGGGGAGAGATTCGTCATATGCAGAGGACAAAGACATGGCTCCAGGGAGATCAATGCTCATAGAGATGCAGAGGACAAAGGAATGTTTCCAGGGGGATCATGAGTGATATGACTTCAGTATTGCATGACATAATTTCAGTTTTGCATCAGAGTGTTTCCATCAATGCTAAAGGGGGAGATTGTTGATTAAGGTTGGTTGTCATTGATGTCAACCCTTGAAGAAAGATCGCTAGAAAAAAGGTTTGGGTAATGGATCCATGTTTGTTTGATGTAAATATGAATCATTATTGTCTTGTAATGGTTGATAATAAGTAGAAATGAATGAACTCCAAAGTGGTCCCCTTATGGTGAAAGCCCTCACGGGAAGACGCTTTGCGGATTGAGTTATCCTAGAAGTATGGTTAGAGAACTCATTATTATTTGTTGAATAATGAGATGAAGGTCAATGAATTTTTCAATGAAACTATCCTATATGGATAGTGTTTGTCATTCCGTTTCTGATGGTATGTGGAACGTCACATAACTCCTCACAAATAGAGAGTTATGGACATGAGAAGTTGGAGAACCCAGGTTTGGGTAATGGACCCAATTTTGTTTGATGGATAATGGTATGAGTTTTGATATATTTGAAGGTAATACTATTCTATATGGATAGTACATCTCATTCCATTTCTGGTGGTATGTGGAACGTCACATAACTCCTCACGGTTTGAGAGTCATGGTCTTATGAAGTTGGAGGACCCTCATATGTCATCTAGAAGCCCCAAAAGGTTAAAGTAGTCAAAGTGGTTTAAGAGATTTTAGAAGGTAAATAATAAAGTGAAGTGATGAGTGTACTTAAATTCAAAGTGAATACAAATTAATTATTTAAATAATAAATTTAATGGATAAATTATAAGTGGGATAACCCTAAAATAAGGAAAGTGGGCAAAGTGACCTAGAAGATGTTTTTAA
>CBVK0100683938.1:0-19114 GCA_900067695.1 Picea abies | reverse complement strand
ATATACTTTTATAAGGCAATTTTTTCTTCGGGGGCTTCGCCCCCGAACCCTCGCTGGGGGCCCGCTTGCCCCTAGACCCCCCAGCCAGGGGGATGGACCCCCCGGACCCCGCACTCCCACGTGGAAGAGTGTACATACTTCTGGGGTGTAAATACTTCATGGGGTATAAACACGGCTGAAAGCAAGGGACCTCTGCATCAGGAAGATAATCAGGCTCCACAACCAACAGTTTATGTGTATGATTTTTCTGTTAATGTTTTGTTTTATAACTCAGTTGTAGGTAATTAGCATAATTTCCAGATTTATATCAGAAATCATATATTTTCGTGTCTGGTAAATTACTGGTTATAATTTCATGTGTTGAGTTAGGTAAAAATAACATGGTATCAGAGCTCAACCTATGAATACAAGAGGATCCAACCTACTTGTTGTGCAAGGATAAATCAAAAAGTGGGACATGAGATCAGGGATGATTTTAAGGATGGAAATCTATTTTAAAATGTAGAAACCTTGGTGAATCTTACTAATCCTTCTTATGCCAACTATAAATGTTTGGCAATATTTTTGTAAAATATTCAAATTGCTAAGGATTTTATATAGTTTGTATAAAATTTTGGCAACTTTTAAGGTAAAATAATTTTATTCTATAGAATTTGGGCGAATCAGTTTTAGAATAGCGAATCTATTTTTTGGAAAAACCATGGAAAATTAGCCCGTGAGCGAAATTTAGCCCCTAAAATCATCCCTGTATGAGACTAGAAGGTGTGTGGAAAACAAGGTATTAGACTCAAATAGCCATTGTAGGCTTAAGGTTTGAGGACATGTTGGATGGAGCCTCAAATTTTTGTCCTTGGAGGGAGCATATTAGCTTGGTGTTGAAGGAGAATGGGATGTTGGAAATTGTTGAAGGAGAAGTGGTAGCCCAAGCTGATCCAACACAACTAGCAACCCATACCAAGAAAGATGTCAAGTCCAGGAGGATACTTGTGGATGGTGTCAAAGACCACATTATTCCTCATTTTTCTGGCAAGGAGACAACGAAGGACATGTGGGAGGCCCTAGTAAATTTGTACCAACATGACAACCAAAGAAGGAATATTTTTCTCATAGAGAAGTTGAGAATCATGAAGATGGCCAAGGGAGAGTTGATGGTCACCTACCTCACAAAGTTAACTCATATTTGAGATGAATATGCAATTGTGGGAGAGGGAGTGGACGAGACTGAGTTGGTGAGGAAAATATTGAATGGCTTCACCAAAAAGTGGGAAGTATTTTTGCATGGATTTGTGGCTTAGGAGAATCTCCTTGTTTGGGAGAGATTATGGGACAACTTCACGTAGGAGGAGCTGAGACTAGATGCCACTCTGGCTAGCCAACCAAAGAGTGAGGAGGAGGATAATGTGGTTCTTGATGCAAAGAGGAGTAGTGGAGCAGGAGGCTCCAAGGACATGAGCAAAGGGGACTACTTTGCATGTCACAAGACTGGCCACTATTCCAACCAATGTCCCACCAAGAAGAAGAAGAAGAAGAAGTCAAATATAACAACCACAAAATCTACTGAGATGGATACTTTTGTAGAGAAATTCAATGATGAATTTTCTCTAGTGGCCACTCTTTCTAGCAACAAAAGATTGGATGAGTTGGAGGAAAATGGGGCATGGTTCATGGACAATGGATCATCTCACAATATGATATGAATGAGGTCAATGTTCCTTAGTGTTTAGGATACGTGCTCAGTGTTGGATGTGTAGAGTGGGGTGCACACCTTGCATGCATTAAAGGGGGTTGGATGTGTCAGATTCCAACTAGAGTCAAGAGTGTCTCTAGAGGTGGATGGAATGATGTATGTACATGTATGTACCAAAGTTGAAGGTTAAATTTCTCTTTGTATTAGCTCTGGCGGATATGGGGTATACAGTGTTGTTCATGGATCGACATGTACTCCTATGTGAAAAAGGAGCGGCCTTGGATACAACAATGAGGCTTGGAATCAATCAAGGTATGATGTACATGTTGTAGGAACATCCTATAGGTGGGTCCAAAGGTAACTTGGACCAGAGATCAATGTACGAGACTGTTAATTAGTATGACATGACACAGGTACATGAGAAGAACATTGCATCAGATCAGAGTGCAACAAAAGTGGCAATCGAGTCTTTTGATTCAGAGGGAGCAACAACAACAACAACAACAACAAATTTGATTGGATTCATAGATTGATTCTGGAGGAGACACCTCCCTCGCTAAGAGGGAGTGCTATTTTTTAGCTCACGAGGTGTCTCACTTGTGCCTAAGTGTCCTAGACCAACTGATGGATACACCAAGGCCCATATCAACCTTATTATATCAACTTAGAACATACTTAGGATAATCAACAAAACATTTACCTTGAGTGGAATGTGGGGCCCAAGGAGAGAGGGCACACCTCATGAAGGATGCTTCTAGTGGAGTGTGGGACCCTGTTGAAATGGAGGCAGACCACTTAGTGGAGAGTTGGGTCCATCTCAAGGGGGCCACCCAAATCTTAGCCATCGAGGCCCAAATCTAGGCACACATCTCAAGGTAAATGAGGGTTGAAGGTAAAATAAAAGAGGGGATGAGGGTGGAGTTGGACATGTATTCTCATTTGTGAGGTTGTGTAGGTGAGAATAAGATAGAGCTTGGGTAGGAGAAGTAGAGGGACCAGCTGAAGCAAAGGGGGAAAGTTTAGGGCCAAGTTTGGGCAGCCGACAGAGGTCATTCTGGGATGAAAACAAAGGCCCTTTCAAGACATCAACAAGAGAGAGGAGTAGGCCATGTTCAGGATGAATTTTCTCATCCAAGAGGGTTGTTTGCAAGCCATACCATCAACAAAAGAAAGTTCGTACAACATGATGAATTTGTATAGGTCATACAATTCATTTCTAGGATGTACAAACCAGGCTATACAATGCCAGATCTTATTGGGCAGTATAACCAACAACTAGGCTAGTTTCTACTGAGAAATGTGAAGTTTTCTAGGAAATTTGTAAGGAATTTAAGTTTATTCTTCTGCTGTAAATTATCTTCTGAATGCCCAATAAAGCCCCCTCTTAGCTGGTTTTCCCCACATTGGGTTTTCCGGGGTAACATCTGGTGTTTTCTTATTTTTATGCTTGGTTTTGTGTATGCTTCCAATGTCATTTTTTTTTCCTCGAAATAACTCATCTGTAGGTTATTAGTGCAATTTCCAAATATATATCATCAAGTATATATTTATGTGTTTAGTAAATTACTGGCTATAATTTCATGTGTTGAGTTAGGTAAAAATAACAATATTTGGAGTTGTCTAATTTATTTCAATTTCATTCTCCTTACAAAATTGATCAACTCTGTAAAATAAAATCACCACCATTATTAATTCTCAACACCTTAATTTTCCTATCGGTGTTATTTTCCAAGAGATATTTACACTCATTAAGCTGACTAAAAACCTCAGATTTACTTCTAAGAAAATATACCGATGTCCTTCTAGAATAATCATCGATGAATGACACATAGTACAAAGCCTTAGAGTTGAAGGAACTTTAACTGTACCAAATACATGAAAATTAATTAAGTCCAACAACCTAGAATATTTGTGAGAACTAGAATAAAATTGAAGATGGTTATATTTTCCACATATGCAATGCTTGCAAATATAAAATTCAAGAACACAACCATTCAATCCATTGACATGAGTTTTGTTTTTCAAGACACATAGGCCCTTCTCACCTATATGGCCCAATCTTTAGTTCCATAGTATTGTTTTTTTCTGTTGGTAACTTGCTTTCTAAATAAGGAGCTTGTTTAGGTACCCAGAAATCATGACCATCAGAAGTCGATATAGGTTCTTATTGTGAGGGTGTATATCTTATAGATCTCTCCGATACATAAATAAAAAAAAATTGTTACATTGAATAGTGCACAAATTAACCTCTAACAAAGTGCCCACATGAACACCCTTAGTGAGCACCATAGCTCCTTATACCATCTTACACCCTTTGTTAGAGAAAACAACCTACATACCCACATCAATACGTGTGCTCATTGATAGTAGGTTTTTTGCTAGACCCAAAGTACAAAAAATCCATTGATCCCCATTACTCTATCATCAGGGAATTTGCTCAAGAATATACTACGACCAATGATGTTGAGAGGAGAGTCATCATCAAGGCATACCATCCCACCATCATATTTCTCTACACTAAAAAAATGATGTCGATGGGAAGTCATATGGAAGGAAGATATCGAGTCTATAAACCATGCACTCTGGCCTACATGGGTTTCCAAAGCCACAACAAGGGCATATCCACTATCCTCTTGAGAATATTTTTGAGACTCGTCATCAGAATTATTATTTCCCTTCTTATTCTTCTTTTTCTCTTCCTTGCAGCCTCTTTTGAAATGTCATACATTCTTGCAGTTCCAACATTTTTCCTTGGACTTCATAGGAGACTTAGGTCTCACATGAGATTTGGATTTTCCCTTTTCTCTCTACTTTCCTTTCTCCTTAGATCTTCCATGAACAACCAAGCCCTCATTTATGGATTCATACATTTTCACCTCACCTCCTCCGAGAGTATAACATCCACGATCTCATTAAGCACCAATGTCTTTATAGTGCTTCTAATGGCCATTATTAGGTTGTCCCATGAATCTTGAAAAGAACACAAAAGGGTCATACTTGATCCTCCTCATACATCTTCACTCCAACTAAGATCAATTGGGTCAAAATAATATTAGATGCATTTAGGTGCTCGGCTATAGAATCACCATCACCCATTTTCAAGGAAAACAATTGTTTTCATAGAAAAAACTTTATTAACAAAGGATTCAACTTGATACAAAACCCCCAACTTCTTCTAGAGATTTGTTGTAGTATTTCTTTAGAAACATTCAATAATACCAAATAGAGCCTAATGAGGCTTCTTGCCTTTCTCTTCAACACCACCCACTCTTCATCTTTCATTCTAACATTTTTTTCTCCAGATACTGCAACCCATAGATCTTAATATATGAGAAGATCTGCCATCTTGAGCTTCCTCAACTCAAATTTAGTGCCATTAAACTTCTCCATTTCTAATATAGATGTGCTCACCATTTCCTTGCAACGAGATTTTGTTTTGCATAAGCTCCCACTCAAACCAGGATTAGATCACAAATCCTTCTGCCTAACACCTTGGATTTGAGGTGATCATGCTTTGATGCTGAATGAAAGAAAGAAGGGGTGTGGAATATGTTTCCTACACTAATCAATGAGAGAAAAATGTGTAGAAATTCAGTGAAATGTTGGCAGCAGAAGAGTAAGTCAAAAGTCACACAAACCATTTATGGCTTTCCAATTCTACATGTTGGAAACCACCAACAATAATTGGTCAATTGTAATTGTTTAGCATTCATCACCTACTAGTGATTTGCATTTATTCTTTGCCACTACTCAACAACTATTCCCTGTCATTGCTCTGCATTTATTCCCTGCTATAGCTTTGCAGTTATTTCCTGCTACTACTCTCCATTTATTCCATGTTATAGCTCTGCATTTATTCCTTGCTCTAGTATGGGATTACGAGCTGTATGACACCACTATCCCAACATTGGAGAGATCTAGGCTAATTTCCATGCCAGAATTCGTACAACCAACCAACAAAACTTCCTTTCCATCAAAAGCAACCTTGCTTTTGTAATCACTAGCATGAATGATATGTCCATCAAAATTCTCCAATCATTTGATATTTGAATTTTTCAATATAATACATGGAGCTCCTTCTTCTTGTAAATAATCTTTCAGGAAATCTTTTATAGTTGTAACCACCATCCCATGGAAGGAAAAGTTGTTATTAGAAGATTTTCTTTCTTTGAGTTATTTATTGAATTTCAGTGTGCATTGGCTAGGACCACAAAAGTAGTCTACCTAACCTCATACTACAAACTTAAAGTTTGACACAAGACCAAACCAAAGCAAGTATGTCACCATCTTAACTTAGCCCACACTAAAGAGAGCGTAGATTTTGCTCTTGCAACTATATAAATATTTTAACATGGAAGCTTCCTCAACGCTTCTAGAATTGGGTCGTCAAACCAGTGAGTCCATTTTAAAAATTTAAAAACATTTTTTTTTAATGAAAACTGAAAGTCAAAGACATCTCATTATCCTTGAGGTTGGCGATCCTTTCTATGTGAGCATCATTTCCAATTTGATTTTAAAATTTCCCTATATTAAAAGAGATTTGATATTTTTATTTTTATTTAATTTATTATTTTGTAAAATCTTATGTGACCTGGTTAATATATTGAACATAAAAGCCAAGAAGTAAATTTTTCAACCATAAAGAATACCACCCATACATCCAAATATTTTGAGCATAAAAGCCAAGCAGTAATTTTTTCAAACCATAAAGTACAACAAATTCCACCATAAAGAATACACCCAATTCCACCCCACTTGAATTTCCTCAATTTAAGGTTTTGTTAAAGTTTAATTTGAAGGATGGTCATGAGGTGGAAAAATACAACCAATTCCATCACCATAAAGAATATATCCCATTCCACCCTACTTGAATTTCCTCAATATAAGGTTTTGTTAAAGTTTAATTTGAAAGATGGTTATGAGGTGGGTGAACACTCTGGTGGGTGAACACTCTAGTCATGCATGAGAGACAATTAAAACCAATATCTATAATAAGAGTTATTAAGAAGAAAGACATAGTATTCAATTCCCAATAAGAGTTATTAAGAAAAAAGACATAGTATTCCATTTTCAATTAGAGTAATGATGAATATGATACACTCTTCAAAATAGTTTCTCAGGCTAAGTCCCCTAAAATATAAAGAAATTGGTAAGGGTTTTCAAATGGCTTGAATTGTGACAAGAAGAACCTATAATTTCTTTGGCATGGCTCAAAGCTCTTGTTGCAAATGACATGTGTTGAGGTATCTATCCAATGATTTATATACATGAATAAAATGTGATTATGTACATTGTATATATGGACTTAGAGTTTGCAATGCAAGGTGTGGGTTCATATTCCAAAGGAATAATTGGTGTGAATGTGTATGTTAAAGTCATTCAATGATTTATATACATGAATAAAATGTGATTATGTACATTGTATATATTGATTTAGAGTTTGCAATGTAAGGTGTGGGTTCATATTCCAAAAGAATAATTGGTGTGAATGTGTATGTTAAAGTCAATATAATTTCCCTACTTATCTGATGTTGAATCTTCTTCGAAGATTTATTATAGACTATAGTTATCATGTTGGGAGTCGTATCGTGTGAGGAATGTTGTTGGCATATAGGCAATTTAGTATAATTTTCTAAAATCATAAAGGTAGGTGAAGTACGGATTTAGTCGCTTAAGAGAACTCAATAACATAGAAACTTAGTTATGTCTTCAATCTCTAGTAAATAGAACAACCATGCAACTTCACACTCATAATTTCAAACAAAGAGTCTAACATCCATATTTTCATAATTCAACATCAAATAAACCTTGAACGTATTCCTTGATAAAGACAAATCTACCTTTAAAGAATTTAGGAATTTTGTCCAATTTTTTTTAGGGAAATCATACAAAGTTGAATTTAAGGAAAGCTAGGTGCTCAAGGTAGCACTGCGTCATTATGGAAAGAAGAAGGTAAATCATCATGACTCTTTGAAGAAGAAATAGGTACGACTCTTTGAAGAAAGAGAGTTGTATAGTGAAAATTGAGGGGAAGAGGGTTAACATTGGAGGTTAGATTAATTAACAGACATGAAGGGTGTAGTAGATTGATCAAGATCACCTAAGTCAACTATTAAATTATAATCAATGGAATGTTGATTTTAACTTAAAGTGGTGAATTACAATGGTGTAGATTGAAATGTTTTAACATAGATTATAGGAATACAATTTTAAGTTAATTAATTTTAAGCTGCTGGTTCAAAATAAATAACCTTTAACATACCACTATCTAGCAAGGGTACATATTTGAAAAGACTATGAGATAATATAATATATTTTTAAGGACATTAATCAAAGTAAAAGCACAAGGATTTAGAATAGGGAATTTGTGATGTAATAAAAGGTCAAAGGTCATTGACAAAAAAATGCAAACCTCCTTAATGAAGTCATCATTTGAGAAAGTGATGTTGGTAATTTTATTTTATTTTATTTATTTATTTTTTGTTAATCTCATCTTAATGTATCTAGTCTTTACTAACTAACTTGCACCAAAAGGTTAAGGGATTTGTCCCAAAAGGTTAACATCCAAGGTGATTAACTAACTTGCACCAACAGGTTAAGGGATTTGTCTTAAAAGGTTAATGTCCAAGGTGACAATGGTAAAGAAGAAAAACCTAAAGCCTCTATGAGACCAAGAAGATTTGGTAAAAAGGCGTTGACTAAACGTTCTATCTTTTGAGTTTTTTGGTCGGAATCTGACGATGTAAATTTGGACAAAATCAATATTTTTTGTTGTTTAAATTGCATTTTTGAATACATAAATGGATTTAGCACGATGAAAAACCCCTAAGGCACTCAAATTATACAAGCTTAGCCACTCAAATCTGCATATCCAACCATTCATCACTAAATTTCAGACAAAATCAAATGGAAAAAATTACTAGAAAACCTCTAAAAAAAATAGAACATTTAGAATACTGTTAACAAAACTACCATAACAACAATGTGATTGTTTTTTAATAGGCCCATGTTATTTAAATGGACACATTTGGCTAAAAGTAAATGCGACGAGCAACTTTGAAGGGAACACCACCTTTTATCTTACGAAATTTTGTGCATAAAGGTTTATGCTTTAAGGGGGCTTCCCTCTAAGGTCCCACGATGATATTGAGAGAGTTTAACTGAAATATGTAAATACAACTAAACTATAATCTAAACAAAACTAAATTATAATGAAAATTTGTAAAATATGTAAATACAACTAAACTATAATCTAAGCAAAACTAAATTATAATGAAAATTTGTCAGCACATTATTTTATGGAAAATAATAAAAATAACTAACATTAATACAATTACAAAATGAAAATTAAGATTAATACAATAAAATTAGATCCATATCAATGCTTGAATTTATCGTACATCTTAGGAGGTGCTAAAATCGTAGTGGGATAAAACCTTTTTGAGGGTGTAAAAGCATGAGGCAAACTTAAGAGGAATCTAACTTAGTATAATTTTTTTTAGGTTAGCTTTATTTAAAAAAATGTGACACTTATTAGAACATCTTCTTCAATGTCGTGTAAATATGAAATGGAAATTACAGAAACAAATAAAAAATGAGATATTTAAGTTAAGAATATACAAAGTAAATAATTAACTAATTCACATTGAAAGAAATCAAATAACTTTATTTCATTTTCAACAACAATTTTTCATGCAAGTGAAAGTGGGTAGCTAATACTTGCTTCCATAAAGGGTTAAGTCTCACCAAGTAACATTTTAATGCCCGTGTTCACCCTTGTGGATGCACATCAACACAAATAATAATTATTGGGGTGAGAAATTCAAGGCATCTTTGACAAACTAGATACTCCTATTTACAATTGTGTAGTTGAAATTAACCAAATTAAATAGTGCTAATAATTTCCTAATAATATTAAATTTGAATATATCAACCTTATCATAATAAAATAAAATCATTTCATATATATATATATATATATATATATATATATTTTAAGTAAGTTCCTATATTAAATATTGACAAAATTTACATATATGTAGATAGAGGAGGCCATTTTGTTCCTGTCCCACAATGACCATGATAGTCCCTTGGGCTCAAGATGATAAGAAAAGATCTTTTAAAGACTATGGTTGAGTTTTAAAACATGTGGTCATTAACCATTTAGGAATTTGATGAAAGATGAAGAATTAAAGATGAAACATGGCAGCCATAATGAAATATACAGATATGGAAATAAGCATAAAGAAACAACAAACCATAACAACAAAATTGTTAATGGAGTTCGACAATCTCGCCTATGTCTCTGAGCCTTTGTCTCAGTGGGTGAGGCTTTCTTATTTATAAAAGAGCTTCAAAAGTATATCATAAAAGTTAAAAATGGATTACAAACTGATTTGGTTGTGTTCTGCTAGATCTCAAGAACCCAAAATAATTGACGGCACTGAAAACAGACGAACGAAGCTCCCATAAATGGCCCACAAAGTTGCTCTCCTCAATGGCTTCCATGCATAAAAATGGCTTTGGATTTATAATTCTTCAACATTTCCCTGTTCTGAACCTCCCTAAGGCTTCCAAGAACCTCTGGTTTATATAGGCTTGAAGTTGGCAACAAACTCCCAACTTCCCCCCAAGATTTGGCCTCAAAAAGAGCTCCACATCCTCCAATAATGGCCAAAATCCATCCAAAACTGCTGAAAAATCACTAAAAATCTTATAATATAGTTTAAAAACCCATAATTGGCAAATAATAGGGCGCAACCCCCAAACTCCCGGCTCCTGGTCACATGTGTGCTTCCATATGGCCTTATGTTGAGTGTTTGGCTCACTGGCCCCATAACCGTCATCCCCTGCTCCTGTGGCTTGGCCATATGGCCTCCACCTATACCTCCACATGCCTTTAACAATTATTTGGCCCCTGGTTCCTAGCGCCTTGGTCGACGGGCTAGCCCGACCGACTGAGCGCTATCCACAAATCCACGCTATCCCTTTTGGAAGGTTCGGGTCATATGGTATATGCTCGCGATTAGGGGCTAGGCTCATAACAAATGCACACGCTAATAAATATAACAGGGTTATATGGTAAGGTTTTCATGCGTCAGGGCTGGGGCTAGGCCCCAGCCCTTTATCACCCCAAATTACATTGTTATTTCAATTCAAATATTTAATTTAACCTATAGTTGTTAAGACCTAAAGTGGGCGGGTTGGTAGCCCAACCCTACCAAATCACTTCCGACCCGGACCAGAGGTCACGGGTTTGACTCCCATGGAGTCACAATAATTTTTCCAATCGTCAACCAATGGAGGGGTGCCACGTGGCATCCCAAGATTGGGCCACGTGGCACCATATCACTTGCTCACTAACTCCCACGTGTCAACAAATCATTCACCCACCTGTCAACAACATCTACCTAGTCATCATGCCACTGTACCTTTCATGTCACTATACATCCTATACAATCAGCTGCCACGTTAGCACTGTACAAACTGCACAATCATCAAAATTTTACATGTTTGGAAAAATGAATAGATCATGATATCTTTCACATACGGTGTTCGTTTGAGCCTGTTCAAGTTGTGTTGGGCTCGAATCGACGAGACCTACATATACGTATGTTTTGAAGTGATTCTAAACATTTTGATTTTTAGGCCTTCTTGGACCCATTTTGGTCCCTGGATCCATCATGGATCATTCCTCCCCACTAAAGACCTTTTGTTCCTCCAAAAGGATACTAACCAGTCATCAATTGTAGGATAGAACACCCCACTTGTTATCTGTCTTTAAACTTTGTCCTGTTCACTTGTCTCATCAAGATCAACTATAAAACAACCATGATAACTGACAACATATTGTTAGCCATTTGTACTCTGTCACATCTTACTAAAGCTACTATCATCCATGTTGATAATATTACTAATGATAACATAAAAAATATGACTGCAAATGAGCTAATATGTTTGTAGTATTTGCAGGACATAAGCTTATCTTGAAGCAAAGTGTGATTGAACTTCCATTCTACAATCATCTCATGTTCTTGCTAAAGATCAATTACTTGATTTGGGACAATTATAGGTGTGTTTCTTGCATGAGCGACCTTTTTGAATTGTTCCATTGTTTGAAGAGATTGATTTGATTTTAAATAATGAACATGTACACCATATTCTTTGCATGCTTTGATTAAGTGATATTGATTCTGTTCCCTGTAGAAGATTTATTTGCGATCATACAAATAAGGACTGCCTAAGACCATTCCACATTCATTGAGTGGCACCACATCACATGTTATCTCATCCACAAATTTTGATGAAATTGCAAACTTTAATGTGCATTGATTTGTTATGTGCAATTTATGATTGTTGCTTATCCATTTAAGTGAGTAAGTTTTATGATGCATCTGAGTGTTTAATCCCAATTGTTTAACTAATTCCTATGAAATCAAGTTATATTGAGATCCACTATCTATCAATGTGTCGACCTTAGTATGCTTCATTATGACCCTTATGTGAAACAATTTACTTCTAGAATCATATCCATCACCAATTTTACCTGTCAAAGCAACCACTGAGATTTTAGATTCATCACCCTAATCCGATCCCAAGTTTGTTGGTCATGATGTTGTTGCAACCGTTTTCCTCCCTTTCCTCTCTTTGAACCACTTCGGTCTCTTCTCAGGATGAAATTTCCAGCAATGGTCCTCATCATGCCCCTCTTTCTTGCAATGCTTGCAAGGGAGCTTCTCTTCCTTTCTTGCCATTGAATTTGCCTTCTTTCCATTCCACTTCCTTTTGTCCTCTTTATTTGAAGACGATTCCCCTGATACACCAACTCTTATTTTCCTTGACTCAATGTATGTTGCTTGAACATAAACCTCATCAATATTAGTAGGTCCAAACATAAATACAATATTTCGAATATGTGAAGGTAAACCTCCTATATACTTCAGAAGAGTTTCTTGGGTATGTAAAGGAATATTTAACATCAATTCCATATTACAAAAGTTATTTTTGTATTCTTGCACTGTTTGTTCCTTTCTTAGTTTAAGACCTTGTCATTCAATTGAAGCCTTCTCTTTATAACCTAAAGGAAAGAATTTCTTTCTAAGTGCAGAAATAAAAACTTGCCATGATGGAAATACATTACCCACTTGTTGTGTGCCATTTTTCAACTTTCTTTTCCACCATACGAGTGTTGTGCCAACAAGTCGAAGTGATGACAACTTGATTTGAGTTGTCTCATCCTTGATTCGTTGCACACTGCAATAAACCTCCATCTGTCTGACCTAGTTAGCAAGTCTATCTGCATTGACTTCACCATCATACATGGGTAATTCAAATTTCACATCAAGCTTAAGTATAGGCATATCATGTTTATGTTTATGGAAATGTTTTATTGTGGTGGATTTGAAACTTGAACTTGAAGAAGAAGAATAAATTGATGGAGAAGAAGGAGGTGAAGGAGGAGTTTGAGGAGGATCCTCTCCTTCTTCACTTTTGATCTTTGAAGATTCACCTAGAATCAGTCTCCTCCATTCCAAGTAATCCTCATACAAAACCTTCATCATCTTCGACATGGCGAAGAAAGTCTTTCGAAACTCTTTCTCCTCATGAGAAAGTACCTCTTCCGATGCCATCTTCTCACTTTGAGAAGTTCTCTTTCTTGATCCAATCTCATGATTCTCTTAAACATGCTCACCTTCACCATGATTCATCCTTTCCCTGGTAAGCATGCAAACTCAAAAACCAACCGTCAACTAGATCTAATACCACTTGATCCAAAAAGATCTTTTAAAGACTATGGTTGAGTTTTAAAACATGTGTCCATTAACCATTTAGGAATTTGATGAAAAAGGAAGAATTAAAGATGAAACATGGAATATATAATGAAATATATAGATATGGAAATAAGCGTAAATAAACAACAAACCATAACAAAAAAATTGTTAACGAAGTTCGACAATCTCGCCTACGTCTTCGAGTCTTTGTCTTAGTGGGTGAGGCTTTCTTATTTCTTTTAAAATCTTCAAAAGTACATCATAAAAGTGTCAAAAATATTACAAATTGATCTGGCTGTGTTCTGCTAGATCTCAAGAACCCAACAAAATTGATGGCATTGAAAAAGGATGAACGAAGCTCCCAGAAATGGCCCGCAAAGTTGCTCTCCTCAATGGTTTGCTTGCATAAAAATAGATTTGGCTTTACAATTCTTCATCATTTCCCTTTTTTGAACCTCCCTAAGGTTACCAAGAAGGTTTGTCTTATATAGACTTGAAGTTGGCAACAAACTCCCAACTCCCCCCCAAGATCTGGCCTCAAAAAGAGCTCCAAAGACTCCAATAATGATCAAAATCCATCCAAAACTGTTGAAAAATCACTAAAAATCTAATAATATAGTTTAAAAACCTAAAATTGGCAAATAATAGGGCGCAACCCCCAAAATCCTGACTCCTGGTCACATGCGTGCCTCCATGTGGCCTTATGCTGAGTGTTTGGCACACTGATCCCTTAACCGTCGGCCCCTGGTCTTGTGGCTTGGCCATATGGCTGCCACCTATACCTCCACGCTCCTTTAACAATTAGTTGGCCCCTGGTTTCTAGTTACTTGGTCAGCGGGCTATCCCAACTGACTAGGCGCTATCCATAAATCCGCGCTATCCCTTTTGGAAGGTTCGGGTCATATGGTCTATTCCCGGGATCGAGGGTTAGGCTCATAAAAAATCCACGCATCAATAAATAAAATAGGGTTATATGGTGAGGTTTTCATGCATCGAGGCTAAGGATAGGCCCCAACCCTTTACCACCCCAAATTAAATTTTTATTACAATTCAAATATTTAATTTGAAATATAGTTGTTAAGACCTAAAGTGGGCGGGCTAGTAGTTGGACCCTGCCAAATTGCTTCCGACCTGGGCTAGAGGTCATGGATTTGACTCCCGTGGAGTCACAATAATTTTTCCAATCACCAACCAATGGAGGGGTGCTACGTGGCAGCACAAGACTAGGTCATGTGGCACCATAACACTTGTCCACTAACTGCCATGTGTCAACAAATAATTTTCCCACCTGTCAACAACATTTTCCCAGTCATCATGCCACTGTACCTACCACATCACCATATGACCTGTACAGTCCGTTTCCACGTCAACACTATACGAACTGTATGGAATGCATAGTCATCAAAATTTTGCTTGTTTGGAAAAACGAACAGATCACGATATCTTGCACATACAGTGTCTTTTTAAGCCCATTCAAGTTGCGTTGGGTTCGTATGGACGAGGCCTACGCACAAATCCATTTTGAAGAGATTATGAACATTTTGATTTTTATGCCTTCCTGGACCCATTTTGGTTCCTGGATCCATTCTAGATCACAAGACCACAAAAAAAAAAATACAACTTGCCCCTGAGGGGAAACCAAGCCTTATCATGTAGCAACTAAATTAAAAGTATAAAACTATAATTCCTATCCAGTTCCTAGTTATCCATACATTTTATCATAGCTTAAAAACCTACATAGAAAATAAAAACTAAGTATCAAAGTGATGGGTGTCAGTTGTCATGCAGAACTTGAGAGCCAGTGGGATCCTCATATTCTCATTGAGCAGTTGTAGTCGAGGTTTTAGGACTCACATAATTCCTTGCAAGAGGAAAAAATGTGCCTCCTTGTTGTCTAGCAAGCCAACTGACCACCTCTAGAAAATAGGCGTTTTATATCTCCAAATCTTCCGTTCGCATTTTCAGTTGAAAAAACTATCATTCCTTGGTAAACATACCAATCGCCATCATGGTTTGATATAACAGTAAAGTTCTAGGGTGTGATAGAACTTCAAATTTATGGTCCGGGTACAACCCAAATTAGGAATGAAACCCCCAACCTGAAACTCCACATCTGTATCCTCTTGGAATTCTCTCATTTGGAGGACCTCAACTTCGATTTCTTGCATTTTGGCTTTGTATTCCCCCAGGACAAAGTCATCATAAAATTCAACAACATCAGTGGAAGCTTTCACTGCTTGGGAAGGCTTCACTGAGTGAGAGTGGGGTTTCCATCCTCTAGGTGTTAGGGTCCTAACCCACATACATGTAGGAAAATATATTAAGATGTAATAAAGGTCAATATTAATAAGGCCTTGCAATAAAATAGAATAAGTCGAATGTAAGAAGACCTAATAGAAGCTTCTGCTTCTAGAAGGATCTTCCTCTAGATGCTTCTTTTGATAGACATATTTAGTATAAAGAGGAGTCGAGGGTATGATAACCCTAGCTTGGGGATAATTGTAATAGATCTCTGCTCGACTGGAGGTTTCCCCCTCGAAGAGGCCCGTGAACATTGCTCTCAGAATCAAAGTGCTATTTCTGTTGTTATTCTTATATCATTTTAGTGTTATTATGGTGATTGTTCTGGTTATATTATTGTTATTCTGCCATTTCTAGAATTTTATTTCTGTTCTGCATACTTTTTATATCTGGTATATTACAAGTGGTATTAGAGCACTTTCCTTGGCAGAAATTGTGGGTAAAGTTTTTTCCAAGGTAGAGACGTATTCCGACGTCTTTAAGCCACATAGATCTGTTGTTACTTGCATAAAACCATGGTTGAGGGATTCATATACGTAGAAAATACAGGTGGCTCTTAAGCACACATCTGTTGGCCACCCTTGTAATCCCTTTTGGTACCCCTTCGAGTGGTAGCACATCAGACATCACCTATGTACAGATCGACATAGATTTTTTGAATCCCTCTTTAGATAAACCAATCGACTGCCTGACTGCTACAGTGCCACCGATAACAACACTCAAGAAGATAATCTCTAGTACCTGGGTAGTCAGGTAGTATGGATAAGGGTACAATCTATCCTCCTTAGTTAGTGCCCTGGGTAGTCGGGTAGTATGGATAAGGGTACAATCTATCCTCCTTAGTTAGTGCCCTGAGATATTGGGCTGAGTACTACTGTTGGACCCCGCACGTATATCAAAGAGCTATAACACATGGAAAACCCTTGTATGTAGAACCCTTGAATACCTAACCCTTGGGGACAACAACATAAACAAATCAAAACATATAATATCTATTGCCGCACAACTATGTTTGGGTTGCCAAGTAACTACACATTTCTTCTTGGTTAAGAATTTGGGCATTTCATCACTACAATATTCTTCAGACCGGAGTATAACTCCGCAAGTGTAAAAAAAATAAAAACAAAGTATGGAATTTTTTTCACCATTATTTGAGACCTATTCCATTGGATTCATCTCTTTGCCCTTATCACATTCATACATATAATTTTTCGGAAATTTTTTTGACCCCACCCGCTCCTTTTCGATTCCCTCATCCTCATGGCCCATACCCGTAGCCAAGACTTGGAATCTCACTTCAATGTCTTGCAATCTAGTCTCACAGAGACCCAACAAGAAGTGAAACAACTGAGTGCCAATGTTGCTACCATCAATACAACCATGCAGTCCTCAATGGAGGAAATCAAACAAGACCTAACCACCCATCTTGAATATATATTTTTGTCACTCTGCACCAAGCTTCATATCCCTACAGATAACCCTTCCTCTGACTCACCCCCACATACTGAAGGTGAACATTCCTCTCATTCCCATAACTTTCAGCACCATCACTTTCAACTTGACCTACACCTTCCGCGGGTGGATGTGACCAAATTTGATGGCTTGGACCCTACTGGTTGGGTAACCCAAATGGAACATTATTTCTCTTTATACGAAATTACAGATGACTTGGCCAAACTTCAGTATGGTGTTCTCCATCTATATCAAGAACGTTGGCAATGGTGGCAATGGAGAAAAACTTCCTGTCAAGGGTATATTGCTTGGACACACTTTGTGGCAGAGCTTTATGAATGCTTTGACACTGACACCAAACATTTGGGCTATTTGACAAAGTTGAAACAATCAGGAACAGTGGAAGACTTTATAGCTACCTTTGAGCGCCTAGATTTTCGAATAGAGGGCATGTCTCATTCATTTTTCCGAGAGTGTTTTATCAGTGGCCTCAAGGATGAGATTCATACCCATGTCCTCATGGCTCGACCTCAGAGCTGGGTGGAGGCTACTAAAAGAGCTAAAGAAGCCCAACATGTTGTATCTTCTCAAAACTGAAAACCTTCCTTTATCCCTCACCCTAAACCAGTAAATCCCACTACTCCCTCCACTCCACTAAAGATCCAAAAATTCACCAGGGCTGAAATGGTTGAACACAAACTCAAAGGCCTTTGTTATAATTATGATGACAAATATTTCTTGAGCCACAAGTGTGAGGAACAAAATATTTTTATGGCCATCTCTGAGGATATTTCGGAAGTGGATGTTGAAACTCCCCTTGTGTTTGAGTCACCTGAAATCACTGACATAATCCCTCCCTGAGACCCTCTCGAAGTAGAACTGGTCATTTCCCTCAATTCTCTCATTGGCTTCTCTACTCCCCAAACCCTCAAACTAATCGGTTACATCAAGCATCAGAAGGTCATCATTCTGGTTGATAGTGGAAGAAGCCACAATTTTATTCGTCACCACATTGCCCAAGAAACTCATTGCTACATCCATGTCATCAATAATTTCCAAATCATGATTGCCAATGGTGGATCCATGAAATGTGGAGGGCGTTGTGAAAATGTGTGTCTCCAAATTGGTGACTACCCCCTGAAATATCATATGTTTGCTATCGACATGGGTGGTTGTGACATTGTGTTGGGTGTAGATTGGTTAAGGACTTTGGGTCCCATTCTCATGGATTTTAAGAAATTATCCATGCAATTCGACCAGGAGGGCCACCAATATAAGTTCTAAGGCATCACCACTGGTTCGCCTAAGATCATTAGTTCCCATTGCATGGAAAAGCTGCTCAAAAAAGGTCATTTTGGTGTTATTGCCCAACTCCATGCCATACAAGTAACAGAGACACCCTTGGTGCCACCAGACCTCCAAGACATCCTTTCTAAACATCAAGTGGTATTTTCCACTCCCCAGGGACTCCCTCCTTCCCATGGTGTTCATGATCATTCCATTCCCCTTGTACCTGGAAGCCTTCCTCCCAATATCCGTCCGTATCGTCACCCCTTTTCCCAAAGAAATGAAATTGAGAAAATGGTCCAGGAACTCCTTAATGTAGGCATTATCCGCCCTAGTACGAGCCCCTACTCTTCTCTTGTGGTCATGGTCCTGAAGAAAGAAGGTTCTTGGCGAATGTGTCCTGACTTTCATGCCCTCAACAAACTTACCATTAAAGACAAATTTCCCATTCCTGTCATTGATGACCTCCTGGATGAATTGAGTGGTGCCCAATTCTTTACTAAACTTGATCTTCGTTCGGGCTACCACCCAATTTGTATGAAAGAGACAAACATTCCCAAGACTATCTTTAGAACTCATGAGGGCCACTATGAGTTTTTGGTCATGCCCTTTGGCT
>CBVK0100683937.1:0-11100 GCA_900067695.1 Picea abies | reverse complement strand
TTGTGTAATGCCCCCTCCACCTTCCAAAGCCTCATGAATCATGTCTTTCGTCCTTTTCTCCGTCATTTTGTCTTAGTTTTCTTTGATGATATCCTCATCTATAGAAAAACCTGGACATACCATCTTGCTCATGTGGATCGATTTCTCCATCTACTCTCTCAACACCAAGTTTTCCTGAAATAGTCTAAATGTGATTTTGGCACCTCAGAAGTAGAATACTTGGGTCATCTGGTTGGCAAGGATGGTGTCATGGTGGATCCAAAAAAGATTGAAGCTATGCAAGACTGGCCTCACCCAAATACTCTCAAAAGATTGTGTGGATTTATGGGCTTAACATGTTATTATCACAAGTTTGTTAAGAATTATGGAAAGATTGCAACACCTCTCATTTCTCTCATAAAAAAGAAATTTTTCACTTGGACTCCAACCACTGCTCAATCTTTTCAAACCTTGAAGATGGCCATGTGCACCACTACAGTACTAGCCCTTCCTGATTTCAAAAAGACCTTTGTCATGGAATGTGATGCCTCAGGGAAAAGAATTGGTGTTGTCCTTATGCAAGAGGGTTGGCCTTTGGCCTTTACCAGGAAGCAACTATCTGAAATAAATATGGGGAAATCAATCTATGAAAAGGAAATGTTGGCTATTTTTCATTCCGTTGATCTGTGGCGCCCTTATCTATCGGGGCAACATTTCCAAATTAAGACAGACCATCAAAGCCTCAAGTATTTTCTGGAACAACGCATTTCCTCCCTGGAGCAACAAAAATGGGTGACTAAGCTCTTTGGATATGATTATGAGATCATTTACAAGAAAGGAAAAGACAATGTGGTGGCGGATGCACTTTCCCGAAAATATGAAGATGAAGGATCCCATTTTTCTCTTTCCTTCATTGTACCAGATTGGATCCAAGTCGTTCGCTAGGAATGGCTACAAGATCCCAAAATTTCGCATCTAATCCAACAATTGTAGTCCAATGCTCTAGCTTCCTCAGGGTACTCTTGGCTCCATGATGATCTCCGATACAAAGGCTGTTTGTATTTAAGTAAACAATCAAATCTTAAATCCACGGTACTTTCTGAACTTCATGCTACACCCACATCGGCGCACTCTGGGTTCACCAAAACCTATGATAGGGTCAAACATTCTTTTTTCTAGGATGGTATGAAACAAGAAATTTGTAATTTTGTCTCTGAATGTGATGTGTGTTAACGCAACAAGGATGAAACAATCAAATCTTTTGGCACACTACAACCACTTTCTATTCCACCTGCTATTTGGAAGGATATCTCTATGGATTTTACTACAAACATACCCAAATCGGGAAATAAATCAATCATCATGGTGGTTATTGATCGTCTTTCCAAGTATGCTCATTTTTGCGCTCTTCAACACCAGTTTACAACATCCACGGTGACTAAAATTTTCATGGATCAGGTCTTCAAGCTTCATCGCATGCCACACTCTATTGTTTCTGATCGCGACCCAACTTTCACAAGCAATTTTTGGCAAGAACTGTTCAAGCTACAAGGCACCCAATTGAATCTCAACACAACTTATCATCTCCAGACTGATGTTCAAACAGAAGTTGTCAACAAGTGTTTGGAAACATATTTGAGGTGTTTTTCCTCAGAAAAGAAAAATCAGTGGGCTCAATGGTTACCCCTGGCTGAATGGTGGTACAACACTTCATACCATACAACTACACGCATGACTCCTTTTGAAGTGATATATGGACTAGCCACCTTCAGTTTTATCATACTTACCTGGTGTCTCGAAGGTCTAAGCAGTTGACCAAACACTTATAGTTCGAAAGGATATTCTCCATACCCTCAAAGAGAATTTGGTCATGGCACATAATCACATGAAGCAACAGGAAGATCAAGGTCCCTCTGAACGTCAATTTGCAGAAGGGGATCATGTGTTTCTTCGACTGCAACCTTACAAGCAAACTTCCCTCAAGGTTGAGCATTGTCAGAAGCTAGCGCCCAAATTTTATGGTCCTTATACCCTTCTCAAGTGTGTGGGACAAGTAGTCTATCAGTTAGATTTTCCCAGTCATTCGAAGCTACATATTGTTTTTCATGTTTCATGCTTAAATAAGGTGATTGGAACTAAGTGCATTCAAACCAACCTTCCCAAGTTAGCTGAAGAAAAATCCATTTGGCTACAACCACAAGCAGTTTTGGACCAGTGTGAGCGTCGCCTGTGTCAGAGAACCATCAATGAAGTGTTAGTCCAGTGGAAATATGCAACTCCAATAGATGCCACTTGGGAACCATCTACCATTATGCAACAATTTCCACATCTCAAGCCTTGAGGACAAGGTTGTTTTTAAGGGGGAGGACATGTAAGGGTCCTAACCCGCACATAGGTAGAATAATATATTCAGATGTAATAAAGGTCAATATTAATAAGGCCTTGCAATAAAATAAAATAATTTGAATGTAAGAAGACCTAATAGAAGCTTTCGCTTCTAGAAGGATCTTCCTCTAGATGCTTCTTTTGATAGACATATTTAGTATAAATAGGAGTTGAGGGTATGAGAACCCTAGCTTGGAGATTATTGTAATAGATCTATGCTCGACTGGAGGATGCCCCCTTGAAGAGGCCCATGAACATTGCTCTCATAATCAAAGTGCTATTTCTATTGTTATTCTTATATCATTTCAGTGTTATTGTGGTGATTGTTCTGGTTATATTACTATTATTGTGCCATTTCTAGCATTTTATTTTTGTTCTGCATTCTTTTTATATCTGGTATATTACACTAGGAGCCATGCCCAGACTAACGAAAAGGAGAGTTAATCTAGTCAAATATTCAAATAGAGAGAGGGAGTGATCAATATACTAGAGCTAAGGGGAACTTGGTACACAACCATCACAATATCGATTTAATGAGTGCATTCCCAGAGTGAATTGCCTCAGGTTATCAACAATGACATCCATGATTTTGAAAATCATGAGGGGTTAGGTGATTATAAGTTGTGGGTGCTTCCTCTTCATCATGATGAGGATTTTTATCATCATTTGAATGAAACTTCCCACCTTCATTCTAGGTGCTATTTATGAACCAAGGTACAAAGTGCGCCTCATAAGATTCATTAGAATGAAAAATATGAATGGATAAATCCTCTTCCCACACCTATGAATTATTTCCTTCCATAATGTTTGACTTGGAAAGTACCCCATCTTGTCCGAGTCGATCATCTAGAATGATCTACGAAGCAATGGGTGGAGGAAGTTGTTGGGAGCCCACATCCAGATGGTGCCTAGGGATAGGAACCTTCTTGGTTGGGCCCACCACATTATCATGAAAAATCCCAAGAACCCCATCTAGGGAATGAAGATCAACTTCATCTAGATAGAGTCAAGATTGCAGAAGAGAAAGGATGGAGAGCGCATCCCAACCAACATCAAAGTGATTATCATGGCCAACATTGGCTAGAAGGTTGATTTTTTTTTTCTCCTTATCCTTTACATTGGAGGGAACTAGACTTGATATGTTTGGTATAAGACAGCATTGAAAATAAATCAGAGCCTCCAATCGCTAATGGGTGGGAAAGTTTTGAGGAAGAAGATCCCCATTGGATTTTGGTGATCAAGTTGATGATGAGTTGGGAGTCCCCCTCCACAATGATTTGATAAAATTGATTCTTGTAGGTTGTAATATCCCTAATCCGAACCCTTTGTAATTGTACATATTGGATGGTGAGTCATTGGTACCAATTATAAATGTAAATACATACATATAGGATGGTGAGTTGTTGGAACCAAGTTTTGGTTTTATGTGCACCTAGGTAAGTGAATGGGGATTGTTATCAAAGAAAGGGTGCACACATTTCATAGTGTTGCACACACTTGAGTAAGCGTGCTAGAATTAACTGGAAGTGCACATCAAGATGAGTTATGTGTGTTTCTATGTGTGTGTGTGTGTGTGTGTCTGTGTTTGTGTATTGAGGTCCAAGAGCCTGTGTGGTTATGAGGTTGGTGAGACACGATGAAAATATGCCAGTGCATCTATCCATGTAAATGTAATCAAAATCATTAATAATATCACATAGTTGCACATAGACAAATTAGACGAAAATATGTAGGAGGATAACTCCACCGAAAAAGGAATAAAAGGGGGGGACTTAAGTCCTAGGGAATATTTTATTAATATTTCTAGAAAATTGTAAGTTGTGGACAATTATTTATCCTAAGTTCCCAAGGGTAGGGAACGAGTCACTAAGTGGCTTAATCTACTTCTGAAGGTTATGAGTGACAGGTTTAAGGCATGCAATATATATTTCTAGCCTTAGTGTATTTTGAGAGAGAAATCATTATTTTGTGGGGGAGTCATTCCTTTTCTCATGCGGAGAAGGGGTCAAACCATCTAGAATATATGACCATTACCTTATCTGCAGAAAAAATCTTGTAAAATGTTTTTCTGTATCATAACCATAGTTTTGTTGTCAAAGAGGTGGGTTGTTAGGCCCATGACTATTCTCTCTAGGTGATATATTTTTTATCAAAGACGTGGGTTGTCCTGCTCATGAGAAATCTCTCTAGGTGAGAGATGTTTTCTCTAATAGGTGGGTTGTTAGGCCCGCGAGAATTATCTCCAAGTGAGAGTTTTGCTAGGAATTGTTCCTTAGTGAGCCAGGCATTAGTTGTAGGGCTCTGAGACTTCTTGTCTGGCCTGTTGCTAGAACCCTGGAAAGGGAAGTGGGGAAGCCAAGGGACTATTAAGAAGAGAAGGGGAACACTTCCTTGGGTGTAACAAGTGTGTTGGGAATGATATACTATAGACTAATTGTAGTAGTGACACCTTGGACTAAGCAATTCTATTGAGTATCAGACCTTAGCCTGGAATTAGGAACCCTTTTTACTTGGTGGAGTTAAGCCCTAGCTTAGGGTTGATTAGTTGCTAAAAGTATATGAGAAACAAGGAATGTCTGATTTTTGTGTGCAGTTGGTGAATTTTCATAAAATATAAGTGTCTTTATGTGCTTGTCTCATTTACAATGTGCTTAACTATATATGTTTAATATGGGTTTAATTCTTATATGTTGTTGCGTATAAGTAATTTTTGGTATTTTTTATAATGTTGCTTACACATGTAAGTGTGGTGTTGATATTCAATATTTGTACTCATGCATGGGTATGATAGTTGTTCTTAATTTTTGTGTTAAATTAATCTTATGATAATGGTCATGATTCTCTAAAGAGAAGTTAGAATAGTCGTGCGTGCATGGAAATACTATGTGTGCACAAGAGGATGGATTCGCTTGCACGCACAGGGAAGTAGTCTGTGCACAAAAAGAAAAGAAAGAATTGGCGTGTGATGCCATAATGGTTTCACGTGTTGTATATATCACATGTTTAGAGTGGATTGCATGCACAATAGTGTTATGTGCTAAGTATGCTTGTGCGCACAATTGTTTTGAGTTACTTCCACTGTTATAAGTTGTGTCAAAAGAGGAAAGTTTGGGTGGCATGACTCAACTTAGGGTTGAGTGCACCACGTCAAGTAATTATGTGTAGAATAATTTCATAGAGTAGAATCTGCGCACACGATTTTGGAGTACTGTTGCTCAGTAGTAAGTTGAGTAACATTACAGATTGGTATCAAAGTAGTTTGGTAACAAGGATGTTATAGATTGGTATCAAAACGTGATATCCAAGTAGGAGGTTGGGTACGTTACATTATGGTATCAAACTAGTTTGGTAATGGGGATGTTACTGATTGGTATCGGAGTTCTAGTTTCAATACTAAGCCTGCATAGGTTGAGTGCCTACTTAAGGAAAAAATTCAGACTGGTAAGTGGTTGAATTTGGAATTACAGTGTGGCCATGGTGTAATAAAATAAGAATGTGCAAGTGTGCGCACTGAATTCTAGACATTGCAGGGTGTGACGCTGGAAATGCACCATAAATAATGGTGCATGGGTGTGTGCACTAAAGTGTGGGGCCGTGTGGAACACAATTTGTGGTGAATGCACAATAATTATACACGGTTTATATGTTAATATTTGAAACCACACATTTGTACATGTTGAATACCAATTCTCACATGGTCTTCTGAAGAAAGGATTCTGATGAAATGGTGCATATTTTTCATGAAGTTGTCTCATGAATTCATCTAACAAATCTTGTTTCCCGCATATTTTACAGAATTAACAATGATTAGAGAAAGACAAAATCAACACAAAAATTCAAAAGTATGGAAGATGCACAGAGAACTTACAACCCTGATGATGAATTCAGGGATTTGTATGTGGGTTTGGGTGATGATGGTACATAATCCAAAGAGGACTTCATAAAATTGGTAGAAAACATAAAGGGACTGCAAAACGATATCCAAAGCTATGAAGCCGATAATTAAATGCTTATGAAAGCCAAAGGGAAACAAGATGACTTCAATATCAAGTTGATGCAAAGTTTGGATAGAATAGAAAAGAAAATGGATAAGGAGATAGATTTGAACAAGTCGAGAAGTCGCAAGTCTCATGATGAGAAAACAAGAGAAGAAAGAAGTGCTAATATACAACCTCACTCACCAAATAATTCATTTAAGAAAACACGTAGTATCTGAAGTCCATATCTTGTCAAAAGTCATAGGAGAAGGATTGGGGTGGATGAGCTACAGGGATAAATGAATAATATCAAGCCTCCTACCTTTAATGGTGAGCAAAAAAAGGACGAGGATGCAAATACCTAGCTGCTTGGCATGATGAATTACTTCCAGCTACATAATTATTATGTGTAGGAAGAAGGGAGAATTTCCATATATAAACTAAAAGGAAAAGAATCAGTGGTGTTGGATTAGTTTATGCAAGTGAAACACATTGATGAGAAGAAAGTTACTTGGAGGGATTTTAAGAGGTATTTCCAAAAGAAATACTTAACCAAGAGATACTATGACAAGAAAATGAAGGAGTTCTTTGAACTCAATCTTGGGAGTATGAAAATATATGAGTATGAAAGAATATTCTTAGATCTTCTAAAATATGTCGCATTCATCAAGGATGAGAAATTTAAAATTCAAAGGTACTTGAGTGGGTTTCCCTCATTTATCAGTGACAAGATACAATATGATGACCCCAAGACATTGGAGGAAAGCATAAGGTGCACTAAATGTATTTATGATCAACAAAGGGGAAGGTTGACTTTCCAAAAGGCTTGGGAAGACGATGAAAAACAAGGTGGAATAGAGGAAGAAGGGCACTAAGCCACCCTTTTCATAAATACTGCGCAAGGACAACTGACTCTTAATGAGCCCAGAATGAAAGAGACAGTGGGGGAAAAGCCAAGGAAACAACCTATTCAATTTTGGAGTCATGGTGGAGATCATATGCACAGAGATTTCCCTCAAAGAGGTGAAACAATCAAGACTGGGCACAATGTACAACAAGATGTGACAATTGAAGATATGGGCAGAAATGTGCCTAGGATTTACACAACCCTAGATAAGAAGCACACTGAGTTTTAGTCACACATGATTGAAGTGGAAGGTAAGATTACTGACCAACCCATTTCTACTTTAATTGATTCAGGAGTTAGCCATAGTTATCTATATCCTAAGATGGTGGAAAGATTCCAATTTCCAAGAAGTAATCTTGGAAAATCTTGGTTGGTGAAGTTAGCTATAGAAGAAAAAAGGAAAATTAAAGAAATGATTAAGGCATGTCCAATGGAAATGAATGGGTTATGCACAGATGTTAATTTGAATATTATACCTTTGGGCTCATATGATTGTATCATTGGTATGGATTGGTTGGACTAACATCATGTCATTCTAGATTGTTACAACAAGGAATTTACTTGCTTGGATGACGAAGGAAACTTAAGAGTAGTTAAAGGCATTCCAAGAGCTATAAATGTCAGAGAAGTTTCATCATTGCAATTGAAGAAAAGATACAGGAAAGGATTCCAAGTATTTCCAGCGCACATGGAAGAGGCACTTAAGGATACAGTTAAAAATGTTGAAGACGACATGGTACTAAAAAAATTTGAGGATGTCTTTAAAGAGATACCAGGGTTTCCATTGAAAAAAAATTTGATTTCTCTATAAATCTAATTCCTGGAGAAACACCCATATCCAAGACTCCTTATAGGATGAGTACGTAAGAGCTGAAGGAGTTACATATGAAACTTGAATAGATTTTGAAGAAGGGGTATATACGCCCAAGTGTGTCAACTTGGGGTGCCCAATATTGTTCGTAAAGAAGAAGGATAGTACAATGAGACTTTGTATTGGCTTCAGGAAGTTGAACAAAGTCACAGTAAAGAACAAGTATCCTTTTCCAAGGATAAATGACCTCTTTGATCAACTAAGGGGTGCACAGATATTTTCAAAGTTTGATCTAAGATATGGATATCACCAAGTGAGAAGTAAGGAGGAAGACATCAACAAGTTTTCCTTCAAAATGAGGAACACACATTATGAGTTCAAAGTGGTGCCTTTTGGGTTGTCAAATGCACCACTTGTCTTCATGTGTTTGATGAATGGAGTTTTTAGAAGTTACTTAGAAAATTTTGTTATTGTATTTCTGGATGACATCCTTATTTACTCAAAGTCTGAAGAAGATCACGAGGATGGTGCTACAAATTTTGAGAGAACATACGTTGTATGGAAAGCTGATCAAGTTCTCATTTTATCAACGACAAATTCATTATTTGGGTCATATCATTTTCAAGGAAGGAATAGTTGTGGATCTGAAAAAGATAAAATCCATTGAGGAATGGCCAATGCCAAGAAATGTTGTAGAGGTGAGGTCTTTCATGGGACTTGCAGGTTATTACAGAAGGTTTATTGAAGGGTTCTCAAAAATTGCACATCCAATTACATCCTTGAAAAATAAAGGTGCATGATTTGAATGGACTCCATATTGTGAAAGGAGTCTTTAACACTTGAAGAGTTTGTTGACAAGTGCAATAATTTTGAGAATTGTTGATTCAGAGGAAGACTTCGTTGTGTGCACAGATGCATGCAAGGAAGGGCTCGCTGGTGTCCTTAGTCAAAATGGGAATGTGGTGTGCTACACATATAGAAATTTAAAAGAGCATGAAAGGCTCTATGCTACTCATGACTTAGAATTGGAAGGCATAGTGCACGCCTTGAAGATGTGGACCCATTATCTCATGGGTAAAACATTCGAGTTGAGAACAAATCATAGTGGTTTGAAGTATGTGTTTGGAAAACCAAGTTTAAATACCAGAAAAAGCAAGTGGTTAGAATTCCTTAGTGAGAATGACTTTGACATAAAGAATACAAGAGGAAAAGATAACAAGGTGGTTGATACAATCAACAGGAAGGTGACAAAAATGCATGCTATAGCCATTAGCATGTATAAGTCATATTTGTGTGAAATTTTTTTAGAGGTTTCCAAATCATATCAACACCATGTGGATATAAAGACAAATTTACAACAAGGTATGTCATAGCATAAATTGAAGGTTATGAGCTAAAAGACGATGGAAGATTTTCCTCATGTATAAGCACAGAGTTTATGTGCCAAATGATCAGGAGTTTAAAAGTTTTTTATTGTCATAGATGCATAAGGTTCCTTATGAAGGGAACCTAGTCTACCAGAAGACAATTGTCGCAATAAAAAAAAAATACTATTCGCCATCTATGAAAAAAATGATTTTTGATTTTATTGCTAGATGCCTTGAATGTCAACAAGTCAAGGCTAATCATAAAAATCTAGCTAGTTTGCTACAACCTTTGACCATTCTTGAGTGGAAGTGGGAAGTTGTAACCATGTATTTCATTACTAAGCTGCCTAGGAATACTAAGTAACATGATTCTATTATGGTTGTGGTGGACAAGATTACTAAATCTTCCCATTTTATTCCAGTGAAATCAATGCATAAGGAAACCAACATTTCTAAGATATACGTGGGATGAATTTCTAAGTTGCATGGTGTACCTAATACAATTGTGTCTAACAAATATTCCAAGTTCACCTTGAACTTTTGGAAATGGATATTGAAAGGATTTGGAATAAATATGAAATTTATCACATCATATCAACTTGAGACCGATGGACAAACATAGAGAGTAAATTGTGTGATTGAAGATATTCTTAGGATGTATGTGATGGATAAACCATCCAAATGGGAAGACGACCTTCACTTGGTAGATTTTTCTTACAAAAATGAGTACCAAGCATCTTTAAATATTATCCCATTTGAATAACTTTATGGTAGAAAGTGCAGCATGCCAGTGAGATGGGATAACCCAATAGACCACGCAATGGTTGGGCTAGATATGATCTGGGAAATGGAAGAGAAGATGGTAAAGATAAGGTAGAATTTAAAAGCTTCCAAAGATAGGCAGAAAAGATACACAGATAAAGGAAGAACCCCCAAAGAGTTTAAAGTGGGTGACCACGTATTCTTGAAAGTAAAAGCTAGATGCAATTCCATGAAGTTGGGAAATTGTTCTAAGTTGGAAGCACACTACTGTGGGCCATTTGAAATCCTAGAGAGAAATAGTATTGTCACATACATTCTTGAATTGCTTGCATCCTTATGTATTCATAATTTTTTCCATGTATCATTACTTATAAAATACGTACCTGATGCTAATCATATTATTTATTGGAATGTGATTCAGGTGAAGCCAGAAGGTGATTTTTAAGTGTGATCAATTTGCATATTGGATCAAAAAATAAAATATATCTGGAATCAATTCTTGGAGCTGGTAAAGGTCCAATGGACCTAGTACAGTCCCAAGGATACAACTTGGGAGCATGAGGATGCTATGCGGGTAGAGTATCCACATCTTTTTGAAGATTTTTAAAATTTTGTATGTACATGTGTATAGAATGCACTGAGGACAATGCATAAATAAGGGGGAGGGGAATGTAATGTCCCTAATCTGAACCCTTTGTAATTGTATATAGGCCGGTGAGCCATTGGTACCAATTGTAAATGTGAATGTACATATAGGCTAGTGAGCCGTTAGCACCAAGTTTTGGTTTTGCGAGCACCTAGGTAAGTGCACAGGGATTGTTATCAAAGGAAGGGTGCACACATTTCACAATGTTGCACACACTTGAGTAAGTGCATGAGAATTACATGGAAGTGTGCATCATGTTTATATAT
>CBVK0100683927.1:0-14508 GCA_900067695.1 Picea abies | reverse complement strand
ATAGTGGATCGACAAATTATATATATTGGAAAAATGGAATTTCCTTATTGCTAGCTAGAAGGAGGGGAACTTATGAAGGAAGGAACCTTTGTCTAAAGGTGGAGGGATGTATTGAAATTGATTGATTGATTGGTTCAACCAAAACAAAATGGTTGGAAATTCGTTGTTTTGTTTTCCTAATAACATTGCGACTTCTTTAACCTGATGGACCATACCTATCCATTCAGTCGTGGTCCAGTGCATTTTATCAAGTTGGTGGAGCATTCTTTCAGGGCCTTATTACCTACAATCATTTTCTACCCCCAATGTTGCATTCTTGATGGCCCCAGGGTGTTTCGTGGGTCCGTTTGGAGTGTCCCGTTTATCAATGATATGGTGGGAATTGTGGTTGGTCATTTTCTACCCCCAATGTTGCATTCTTGATGGCCCCAGGGTGTTTCGTGGGTCCGTTTGGAGTGTCCCGTTTATCAATGATATGGTGGGAATTGTGGTTTTTTCAAACCTTTTGACCATCCTATGCTAAGACTGAAACATTTAGAAGTGTTGGGTTTCAATCTCTATATGGGACTTGAAATGGGAGCGGGTAAATCGCTAATGGGTCAACGTGTGCTGCTGGGAGCTTCGGTGAAAATTGACTCACTTACCCATCATCCCTCCTCTTACCCATCGTCAGAACATGAGGCATTGCACTATGTTGGTTTGAAGGATATAATAGATTGCATGACAACCTGCCTTAGCCAGCCTTAGTGAGAGTGAGTTGTGTTAGCCTCACTCAGTGATAGTGAGTCAGAAACAAACTTAGCAAGCAAGACTTCCAATAATTAAAACCATGAAATATATGTTTTGTTGTCTTCCCCAAGTGGCTATATGATTGGTGGTGGCCTACTCCCTCCTGCGTGGCATGCTAAATCTTCAACACATGGATATACAAATGCTCTGCACCATTAATTTGAATTTTCTTCAACCTTGTAGCTTTTGGACCCATTCCTATAACAAGTTGTTCACACATGAGCCATTATCTAAAAAGTAAATACATAATACACTAATTCTCCCTAATGTTAATCATAATTCAATGAAACACTAAGAAATGTAATAGAAAATAATTTAATCCTAGATCCTACGCATGAGCATAAAATGGGGTAATATAAGGTTACGGGTAAACTGAAAATGATTAAAAATAAGGAAAATTAGATGTCAAAAGATGGTAATTTTGTGACTCATCATATTCCCCAAAATGAATATGTTGCATGTCCTCATGCAACCATGTACCTATGTGTAAATAAATTTGTAAGGACACATATTGACTAATGCTTCTCTTTTTCCACCACATAACAATCAAATTTGTGGTCAACACTTCTCCATTTACCTTGAATGCTCAACAAAATGATAATGTGCTAAAAATATTTCAATCTCTTCGTTGAACAATACCTTGAAATTACCTTAAATGATAGTAGACCCATTCCTCAAATTCTTCAACAATAACATCTTTAAGTGGTTCTACAACAATCTGCTATAGGGGTTTTGCAACAATCAGAATTCTACAACAATCTTCCAGAGGGTGTAACAACCCTATCGTTATGCCTATGAAAATTCAAAGCTCAAAAGGTAAAAAAATAAATTGCATTGAGAATTTAACATCAACACATGATCATGGTAGTTCCTATTCAACAACATCATAAGTAAAGAAATACCTATTACTCATCAAGGAAATCACTAACGATGTGATCAACGCATCAACGAAGGAGAGCGACACAGAAACATAAATAACATAGAAGATTAACACATCAAAAATATTGAAGAAAATTACAACAACATTCAATCAGATGAAGAATATAAAATGACAGTCCGCCCAACCTACCCTGCAAGTTTAGGACCTCCAGGATACATAAGCAACGCTCAATCCTAGGTTCCAATTGATTTTAACCATTTAAGGTCTCAGGGTTGGCGACTGTTCTGAGGAACAAGGAGGTGTCTATATCATACTAAAAAATAATTCCAACATCAACTAAATCAATCCATCAATCCCATTCATCAATTAATCATGGAAAAAAAGGGTAATCAGTATCGTTTTCAATCATACATCAACATCTAATTATTTGTTGCGTGCGAGAGTAAACAATTCTAGAACAATCACCAGTCAACTTAAGTAATGGCACAAGAGAAAACTAGTTGCTAAATCAATCATATATTTACATGATTTCATGATGCAAGATTAATTCGCAACTTATTCACGATGCAAGAGTGATCAACATTAAATTCAAGGTGAAAATAAGTATTACAAAGCAATCACACACCGACTTAAATTTAGGCATGCAAGTAAATTTCATTACCAAACTAATCATGCATCACCATAAATGAAATGTGCGCAAGTAATCAAGGCTATATCATTGTACATCCACCATTATTCCAATCCGCAAGCATCCACCATTATTCCAATGCGCAAACAATCCAATTATTTAATCACAACATAATCAATGGTGCAAGGTAAATATTAACCAAAGTTTTATGGCACCATAAATATATATCATGGCGTAAGTAATTATCAATTAAATTAAGGCACAGATGAAATAATCAATCAATTCCTCCGGTATCAACATTAAATCAATGGTGCCAGAGAACCCATTACTTAGTCATTACACATGAACAAATTTTCATAGTGCAAGAAGTCCAACGTCTAAACAATCATTCTTTACGTCATGTTTTGTTGCATGCAATAAGTATAATATATAACAACCGTGCATTACAGTATAATTCACATTCGTGTAAGCCGTCTAACAACTTTAACTAGTCATACATCAATGCTAATTTCATGAGGAAAGTAAACTAATGACTTAAATAATTCATCCATCCACATTATTCTTAAGATGCATAGAGACAAATAGATTACATAACCAATAATACATCATATAGAAATTCTTGGCACAAATCACCTCTGAAGCATCCACAAAAAACCGACTACATTAACATGATCAATTAATTGGCGTGATCACCGCCTAGGAAACATTCTAACTATAGACCAACTAAAATTACATATATCAATATTAGATGCAATCACCATCAACCTTAGTCATTGTGCGCAAGGGTAATCACATTAAATTATCTTTGGGCGCCAATAGTATCCACACACGCTATTATATCAATGCGCTAGATTAAAATCAATACTAATTCAAATATCTAAATAATGAAAATAGCATTAAATGAAAAGCATTAAAAACCCTTTTTAGCATTAAAAACCCTTTTTATTTCTAGATAAAGACTCTTAATTTAAAAGAATAAATCTGAATTTTTCTCCCTATTCATAATTACATATTATTCAACTTTCTACTTATTTAACTAAATCTACACTGAGCAGGTGGACTCCCTCCCACACAGAGATAAAAGGGAGGAAAAACGCAACATTAAAACGCAAATGAAGAGAGGTAATTTTTCTGAGCATGAAAGAAAAAATTCGTGGGTGTGAATAGAAGTAAACTGTTGAGCTCTTGGTAGAGAAATTTGTGTGTGTGAATGGATAAATATCTAAGATTTTGGCAGAGGAATTTCTTGTGCGTGATGGAGTAACTCAATAGGCTTGTGGGCAGAGAAATTCGTGGGTATGAAGGGATAAATCTCTGAGCTTTTGGTATAGGAATTTTGTGTGCGTGAAGGAGTAAATCGCTGAGCTTATGGGCAGATAAATTTGTGGGTGTGAAGGGATAAGTCTCTGAGATTTTGGCAGATAATTTCGTGTGCGTGAAGGAGTAAATCTTTGAGATTTTCGGCAGAGAAATCCGTGTGGGTGAAAGGACTAAATCTCTGTGTTTTTGGAAGAGAATTTTGTGTGGGTTTCCTCCACCCGCAATGATATGGTAACATAATTCAAAATGCAGAGATGGGTACCACGATGGGAGAAATTCCAAGTTCATTCGAAGAGGGAAAGATCAAAGTTGGGCAATTTTTCTCAATGCATGTGATATTTCCTTCAAGGTTGCAGAGAAACAATGTAAAAATTGAAGAAGTACCCAGATAAAATGTTGGTAGATTTTGTTCAAAGCGTGGGTGATAGATCCTTCAAGGGCTGGAGAGAAAACAATGTAAAAATTGAAGAAGTAACCATATCAAATGCTGGGCGATTTTGCATTAAATTACACAGGTAATAATTGAATAAATAACCAAGAAAAAATGTAGATCAATCCATTTAAATTCAGAGCTGGGGTTAATGAATTTGTCAAGCAGTAAGATTAGGATAGTTTTGGGTGCACATCAAGGGAAAAATTCATGGCCGGATCTCAACTAGAATGGCGGGGATAAACATTCTATATACAACTTTTCAAGATCAGTAATAATAATAAAAAAAAACAAAGAATCCATTCAAAATCACTCCTAAAATTTATAAAACAACAAGGGCTTGTCTAATCCATCATAACATTTTCAACTCAATAAGAAATAAAATAAAACATGATTGAACAAATTAAATCCTAATTCAAATATCGAATTTTGATAAATACCGTAACCTTTCGTCTAAGATGTACTTGATGATGTTCTTTGGTAGCTAGCGTTTCCTCCTTGCTCCCGCTTATTAATCATTGATACCTCACTGGTACCTCCCAGCCAACGTTAGGAGTACTCTTCTCGCCCCTTAGCCCCTCGAGTCACAAAGGGGCCATGCACAAACACAACTAGAAAAATATAGCTCCCAGCTTACCTTGGAAGGTTGACCTACCAGTTTCTTTCGTGAGCCGGGTATCCCAACTCTCACAAGTAAAATCAGTCAAAGAAATTCCGTCAGCATATCTTTACTCATACCTTTCATGATCCATTCCTCCTCTCAACCATTTCTTTTATGAAATTTGTCTTAGTGACCACTTACCATTTGCATATTTAATTCGTTTTTTTTTTAAATTAATTAGGAATTACTCTCCCCCGTACACTTATCACCCATTCCTTTAGTTGCACAAAAAATCCACCATTTAATTTAATTAAATGTCAATTTCCCTCACCCATCCTAAAAACGCTCCTATAATTACTCCTAGTTGTCCCTTTATTCCCTCTATTTCCCTTTTAATGACTGACGTCTTTCTAAAAATTAGTTGTGTTTAATTTATAATTTTTTTTTATTAGAATAGACTAGATACCTTTCTATGCTTTCCCATTATTTTTACATTTATTTCCATTCTTATCTTAGTTTCCAATTTGGTATTCTATTGCACACATTTATATAGTTAAATCTTTAGATATACATTTTTAACTCTTTCAATTCCTAACTTGATATTTCTTCATCCCCCATCGTTTATTAAATTTTAATTTAATTTTTAGTCTTCTTACCTACTTTAGACGTAGGCTCAAAATTTTAAACTAGGATTAGAATTTTTTAAGGAGATTTTATAATTAATAAAAAATACCCATTAATAATTATTTTATATCCGACAATGTCAAAACAAATTTTTGTTTTCTAGAAACCTACGTTCATTGACTCACCTTTATTAAAATCGCAATGTGCCCTTCAAGACGCACTCCGTTCTCCAAGGGTACCACTTTCCTTTATTCAAGTTTTATGTATGAGACACGCCCTTCAAGATGCACTATGTGCTCCAAGGGTGCCACTCACCTTTGACTGGTTTTGGTAGTTGTCCAACCCTTTGAGTTAATAATCCTTTAGGTGACATTGTGAGAGACTAAGGGCCTCTAAGGAATAATGACCCTGCCTTATTGCACTCCCCTTAGAATATTCATGAGAGAATGTCTTAGTCTTCCCTCACGACATTGTGGATCTCTCGAACTAGGTAATCATTTACTTACAATTCAAGACACAACGTGAGTGCTAGTAGGTTGTGGCAGGAATGCTGCCACACCTCTCCCTCAATATCTGGTTGTTGTGCATGACCTCTTTACTCTTTATGTGAGTCTAATTAGCAAGCAATCATTGGCCTGCATCCATCAAAAAAAAAGTGTTAACGATCCATAAACAACATCATAATATACTTGATCATATTTCACATATGCATAAATAGAAATACCCAAACCGTATACAATCCACTCCCTGACTTGATCCAGAGTCCAAGGAAGTCCATTGATGCCATCAACATCCTCAATCTTTCAGGTGTCCTACACACTTAGAAGAAACTTGTAAATAGAACCTGTCTATACATAGATATCAAACAACATAACATCATATTCCAACAACATCATGATCATAATCCATAAGCGGAACAAAAAACCATATACTAAACTGGATCACTTGCATGAAAGTGTGCTCAAAGAATAAGTCAAATCATGTGCGCACAAGAGAGGGATGTTACATACACCCCCTCTTGTTTTAAACTTCGTCCCAAAGTTTCACAGTATATGTTGAATAAATAAAGTATCTGACAAGATCTAAATGTCCAAATATCAATAAAATATGGAAACTACTAGTGCATATCATATGCATCCTCCCGAGTAGCCAAGTGTGGACTATAATTGTCCCAATGGACCTTGAGTTGATCAACTATTCGTTGCCATAGATTTTGAATGCGATGATCTAGAATGTGGATTGGCTCTACCATGAGTGCACCTTCATTCGACACCTAGAAATAAATTATGTTAATCACATGCATAGGATCACTAACATAATGTCTCAAAACAGATACATGAAAAACATCGTGCATATGCCTCAAAGAATAAAGAAAGGCTATTAGATAGGCCACGATCCCTTTCTTTTCCACAACTTAAAAATGTCCCAAAAACCTAGGAGAGAGTTTATCAACCTTTCCAAACTTGATCGAACTCTTGTGTAGTTTCAGCCACAAGAAGACTCAATCACCAACTTCATAACTACGGTCAACGCGATGTGCATCAACATAACTCTTCTACCGATCTTGCACTTCTTTGATCCTTTGTATTATTATTTGCATTTGTTCTTCCATTTCTTGGATCACTTCTGGTCATACCAAGACCCTATCCTCAAGTTGATCCCATCTCAAAGGCATCTGACGTGGTCTCTCATAAATAAACTCAAATGACGGCATATTAATGCTGCTTTGATAGTTGTTGTATTATGAAAAATATACTAGTGGAAAGAAATCCTCCCAATGATTTTTTTGGTCCATCACGTACATACACAACATATCTTCCAAGATTTGGTTCGTTCTTTCTATCTACCCCTTTTTTTTTGGGTGATATGCGGTACTAAATTTAAGTTGGGTTCCCAAGACCTCTTGTTTGGGTGATATGCGGTACTAAATTTAAGTTGGGTTCCCAAGACCTCTTGGAAACTAGTCCAAAATCCTCCTGTAAACATTGATGCTCAATCGGATATGATCCTTTTAGGAACACCATGCAATCTCACAATCTCTTTGATAAAAAATATAGATACATCTAGCGCCTAATACGTCGTAGTCTTTGTTAGAGTGTCTACTGCCAAGAAAATTGAGTCATTTCTCCTTGCCGTCAATGAAAATCCAATAATAAAGTCTATCGAAATGACCTCCCATTTTAATTTCAGAATAGAGTGGGGCTATAGTAATCCTACTAGATGTTTATGTTCAGCCTTCACCTACTGACATTCTAGACTTCTAACCACGTAGTTGACTATGTCCGCCTTCATTCCTTTCCAGAAAAATAAGGGTTTAAGGTCTTCCCTCATCTTCGTGACTCCCGAATGAGCCATGTACACTGCTCTATGAGATTCGTTTAGGATCAAACTTCTCAACTCATCAGTAGACAATACGTAAATCTGGTTATCATACCTCATTAATCTGTCATTGTGAACAATAAATCCCTCAAATTTTGGTACCAACATGGTGTGTTTTCTGATATTTTCCTTAACCTCTTTATACTAGTCATCATCGCACTGTATAGTTAAAATATTTTCATGAAAGTTTGTCTAAAGAGGCATCATCGAAAATATGCATGGTCTCCGACTCAATGCATTTGAAACTCTTTTCATGGTTCCTTTTATGTAGGTAATCTCAAAATCATACTCGCTAAGTATTTATGACCAACGCCTTTGCCGCCTGTTCAAGTCACTTTGTGTAAAAATGTGCTGCAAACCAAAATGGTCTATTTTCAGTTCGAATTTTTGTCTAATCAGGTAGTGTCTCCACACTCTCAGAGAATACAAAATGGCCAATAACTCCAAATCGTGCATCGTGTAGTTCTCCTCATGCTTTCTTAACTTCCTTGAGATGTAAGAGATCACTCGAATGTCTTGCATCAAGACTTCGCCTAAGCCTTCATTGGATGTGTCTGTGCATACCAAGAAGTCCTCGTCCATATTAGGGACTTTGGGTATCGACGTTGTCGTCAAAAACTCCTTGAGCCTTCAAAATGCTTCTATGCATTTCTCGGTCCATACAAACTTCATTTTGTTTTCTGCAATTTAGTAATCATATTTTCTATCGATAATATCCTCTACCTTCATTGGATCCACAATGATACCTTTATCAGAGATAACATGCCCTAAATAATGAATCCTCAATTGAGAAAAATAACATTTCAACAGTTTCCTATATAATTTTTTCGCTCATAAACATTGTAGTACCAAGCGCAAATGTTCATCATGTTCTTCCCTCGTTTGAGAATATATCAAAATGTCGTCAATGAATACTTGAACAAAGTTTTCCAAGTATTTGTGAAACACCCTATTCATCAAGATCATGAATACCCCTGGGGTGTTTGTCAATCCAAATGGTAAAATAGTAAACTCGTAATGTCCAAACCTCGTCTTGAATACGGTCTTAGGAATGTCTTCCTCCTTTATTCATAACTAGTATATCCTAATCTCAAGTTGATCTTCAAAAACATCGTTGCACCTTTCATTTGGTCAAACAAATCATCTATTATTCGCAATAGATATTGTTCTTGATCGTTTCCTTGTTCAATTGATGGTAGTCAATGCAGAGTCTCCACTACCCATCCTTCTTAGGTATGAAAATAACAAGCACATCCCAAAGTGACTGAATTGGATGTATAAGTCTTAGGTCCAGAAACTCCCTTAGTTTCATTTTCAAATCCTCTAAATCATGGGTCAACATTCAATAAGGCGTCCTTGCTATCGGTTCAGTTCCAGGTTTTAAGTCCATGGTAAATTCCAATTCCCTTTCGACAGGAAACCTGGTAACTCTTCTGGGAAAATGTTCGCAAACTCTCATACTACTGGAAGGTTTTCTAGTCCTTCCTCCATGCCCTTACCGTTCAATGCTAATATTTAATATAGCTTGCATCCTTTGCGCATAGTATTCCATAGAGGTAGGGAATAGATGAACCTTAGGGAAACTCCCTAGTTTCTTCCTACTATCACTCGTCTCTGTCCCTCATTAAAAGGTCAAACTCAATTGTTTCCTCTTATAGTTGAGTATCACATCATGTGATTCCAACTAGTCCATATTGATCACTAAATCATAATATCCTAATATCATGATGTACATGTTGGCCTTCATTACACAATCTCCCAGGTTGAGGCTACAGTCTGTAGCCCTTCCTCCAACATTTTGCTTGGCTCCTGAAGCCATTTCCATGTAGTTGAACGCGTCCTGTTCGACTACCTTTAACTTAACTATTTTAGTGCTGCACCACAAATAAATATTTTTGTAGCACCAATATCTATCAAAATACTAAAGGTCTTGTCAACGATGGTACTTGATGTCTCAAGCATAGTAGACTAGTGCTCGGCCTAGTGGTTATTCACCGTTGCGTGAATCCCGTGGGACTTTCCAAAATATCTTACTTTAGTGTGTCCGACTAAACCGACTTCTTTGGTCCTCTCAATCAGACAGTCTTGATAGTAATGTGGTTCTCCACATGTCCAACATCTGGTCTTCGTTCTAATACTCCTAGTCCCCAAAGTAGAAGCTGATGGCCCACCAGCTTGGAACCCTGGCTTGTTTTGCTGAATAGGCCTGAACTTCTGTTGTTGCAGATGAAACTATTTCTGGTCCTGTGGTCATCTGGTGGGAGTTTACTTCTGAGGCACCGATATCCATGGTGTCATTAATGTGGATCCTCTCGGAGTGCTTCGATACCTTTATGGATGTCTAATTAGTGTATGATGTTGTTGTGCGCCAAATGTCATCTGTCTCGTCGGTCTCGCAGGAGTCCTTCTCTAACCCCCGCTAATAATCTCTTCCTCAGCTAGGAGAGCCTTCTGGACAACATCATGCAACATCTGAGGCATTAGGATCCTAACTTTCGCACAAATGCTAACATTAAGGTCGAACATAATTTTTTTTACCTTAAGCTTCTCGGTGTTCATATGTGGAGCATACCTAAGAAGCTCCATGAAACAGGACTCGTACTCGGGCACCATATGACCACCCTGTCATAAGGCATTGAACTCATTGAGTTGGCTCTCAATGAATTCCTTAGAAAAATACCTCTCTCGGAACCACTCCTCAAACAGTTTCCATGACATGTCTTCGAAAACCATGTTCAGTTGTGGAAGGAGCATCTTCCACCATAGAAGAGTGCTCCCTTTTAGCTGAAATAACACCATGCAAACCTTCATGTTGGAGGTGTAGTCACGAAGTGTGAAGCACATCGCCATGTTCTCCAACCATGCCTCGGTGGTTGCACCATCCATGGTACCCAAGAACTTAGGAAAATTGACCATTTGGAGTTATCGGTGAATGCTACTAGTATCGGTTGGGGTGCGTTGTTGACCTTAAGGGGTACAAGAATCCTGGCCTCATCTCTATCCATACGGCTAATCAAGGCCTTTAACATCCTCTGAAAGGACCTCATCAACCCAACCACATCCCCCACAAAAACATTCTTTTGTCCAATGACTTGTTCTTATCCTTTGGGGTTAGACCCCTCTGGCGTGGATGCTACTGGAGGCGTCATGCCTCATCGCCCAACACCATGTCCTCTTCCTCCGTTGCATCCTCTAACCATGATTATCTGCAGGGACACAATTCAATTTAATTAGTGGCAAAATATTAATAAAGTGTTTTATACAGTGGAAGGCGTAATTATCCCAAGTCATGGGGTTGAATCTTCTCTGATACCATAAGTAATAGCCCTCCGTTACGCCTAAGAAAAAGTGAAGAAAAAAAGGTAATTTTTTTTTTGCATTAAGAAATTAACATCAACACATGATCACAACAACGCCTAATCAACAACATCATAAGTAAAAGAATAACCAATTATTCACCATGGAAATCACTATGACGCATTCAATGCATCAAAAATGGATAGTGACACATAAACATAAATAGCGTAGCATATTAGCACATCATAATCATATTGAAACAATTTACAACAACATGCAATCAGATGATGAATATAAAATGGCTACCCGCCCAACCTACCCTGCAAGGTTGGGACCTCCAGGACACATAAGAAATGCTCAAGCCCAGGTTCCTTTTAATTTTAACCATTTAAGGTATCTGGGATGGAGACTGTTCTGAGGAACAAGGAGGTGTTTACATCCCACTAATAAACAAGTCCAACATCAACTAGATCAATCCATCAATCATATTCATCAATTAATCATGGCGCAAAGGAAAATAAATATCTTTATTAATCATACATCAACATTTAATTATTCCTTGTGTGTGAGAGTAAACAATTCTAGAACAATCACCTGTCAACTTAAGTAATGGCGCAAGAGAAAAATAGTTGTTAAATCATTCATATATCTACATGAGTTCATGATGCAAGATTAATTCACAACTTATTCACGATGCAAGACTTATCAACGTTAAATTCAAGGTGCAAAGAAATATTACGAAGAAATCACACACCCACTTAAATTTAGGTGCGCAAGTAAATTTCATTACCAAACTAATCATTCATCACCATTAATGCAATGCATGGGAGTAATCAAGGCTAAATCATTGTACATCCACCATTATTCCAATGCGCAAGCAATCCAATTATTTAATCACATCATAATCAATGACGCGAGGTAAATATTCACTAAATATTTATGGCATTTAAAGTAACTACACACATGTCCATCCACACATAACTATATATCATGGAACAAGTAATTATCAACTAAATTAAGGCATAGACGAAATAATCAATCAATCCATCTGGTATCAACATTAATTCAATGGCACCAGAGAACCCATTACTTAGTCATTGCACATCAAAAAAATTTCATAGCGCATAAAGTTCAACGTCTAAACAATCATTCTTCACATCATGTTTTCGTTGCGTGCAAGAAATATAATATCTAACAACCATACATTACGGTATAATTCTCATTCACGCAAGACATCTAACCACTTTAACTAGTCATACATCAATGTTAATTTCATGACATAACATCTAACCACTTTAACTAGTCATACATCAATGTTAATTTCATGACATAACTAAACTAATGACTTAAATAATTAATCTATCCACATTATTCTTAAGACACATAGAGACAAATAGATTACATAACCAATAGTACATCATATAAAAATTCTTTGTGGAAAGCATCCACAAAAATCCGACTACAATAAAATGATCAATTAATTGGCACGATCACCACCTAGGTAACATTCTAACTATAGACCAACTGAAATTACATATATCAATATTACACATAATCACCATCAACCTTATTCATGGTGCACAAGGGTAATCACATCAAATATTCTTTGGGCGCCAATACGATCCACGCACAAGTTCCCACACACGCTATTATATCAAGGCATTAGATTAAAATCAATAATAATTCAAATATCTAAATAATTAAAATACATTAAATGAAAAACATTAAAAACCTTTTTTATTTATAGATAAAGACTCTTAATTTAAAATAATAAATCTGAATTCTTCTTCAAATATCTAAATAATTAAAATACATTAAATGAAAAACATTAAAAACCTTTTTTATTTATAGATAAAGACTCTTAATTTAAAATAATAAATCTGAATTCTTCTCCCTATTCATAATTACATATTCTTCAACTTTCTAATCATTTAACTGAATCTATGCTGAGCGGGTGGACTCCCTCCCACACATAGATAAAAGGGAGGAAAAATGTAGCATTAAAACGTAGGTGAAGAGAGGTAATTTCGTTGAACATGAAAGAACAAAATTTGTGGGTGTGAACATAAGTAAATTGTTGAGATATTGGAAGAAAAATTCGTGTGTGTGAAGGGATAAATATCTGATCTTTTGGAAGAGGAATTTCATGTGCGTGAAGGAGTAAATCACTGAGCTTATGGGTAGAGAAATTCATGGGTGTGAATGGATAAATATCTGAGCTTTTGGGAGAGGATTTTTGTGTGTGTGAAGGAGTAAATCATTGAGCTTATGGGAAGATAAATTCATGGCTGTGAAGGGATAAATCTCTGATCTTTTGGCAAAGAATTTTGTGTGCGTGAAAGAGTAAATATCTAAGCTTTTGGGAAGAGAAATTTGTGTGGGTGAAAGGATTAAATCTCTGAGTTTTTGGTAAATAATTTTGTGTGGGTTTCCTCCACCCATTGTGATATGCTAACAAAATTCAAAATGCAGAGATGGGTACCATGCTAGAGGAAATTCCAAGTTCATTCGCAAAGGGAAAGATCAAAGATGGGCAATTTTTCTCAATGCGGGTGATATATCCTTTAAGGTTGCAGAGAAACAATGTAAAAATTGAAGAAGTACCTAGATCAAATGCTGGGTGATTTTTCTTAAAACGTAGGCGATAGATCCTTCAAGGGTTGCAGAGAAAACAATGTAAAAATCGAAGAAGTAACCAGATCAAATGATGGGCAATTTTGTAGCAAATTACATAGGTAATAATCGAATAAATAACCAAGAAAAAATGCAGAGAAATCCATTTAAATTCATAGCTAGGATTAGCCACTTCTCTAGAGAGTAAGATTTAGATAGTGCTGGGTGTGCATCAAGGGAAAAAGTCATGGCCAGATCTCAACTAGAATGGCAGGGATCAACATTCTATATACAAATTTTCAAGCTCAGTAATAAATAAAAAAAACAAATAATTCATTCAGAATCATTCCTAGAATTTATAAAACAACAAGGGCTTGTCTAATCCATCCTAAAATTTTCAACACAATCAACAATAAAAGAAAACACGATTGACCGAATTGAATCCTAATTCAAATCTTGAATTTTGATAAATAATATAATCGTTGTCTCATATGTACTTGATGATGAGCTTTGATAGTTGGAGGTTCCTCCTTTCTCCCGCTTGCTAATCATCAACACCTCACCGGTATCTCCTAGCCAATGCTAGGGTTACTCTTCTTCCCCCTTAGCCCCTCGAGCCGCAAAGGGGCCATGCACAAACAAAAACATAAAACTCTAGCTCCTAGATCACTTCCCAAGTTCGAGCTACCAATCTCTTTCTCGAGCCAAGATTCCAACTCTCACAAGTAAAATGCGTCAAATAAATTCCAGCAACATAACTTTACTCATACTTGTGATGATCCATTCCTCCTATTGGCCATTTCTTTTATATAATTTTTCTTAGTGATCATTTTCCATTTTCACATTTAATTCATTTTTTAAAAATTAATTAGGAATTATTCTACCCCATGCACTTGTCACCCATTCCCTTAGTTGCAACAAAAATTCACCATTTAATTTAGTTAAAT
>CBVK0100683888.1:0-10816 GCA_900067695.1 Picea abies | reverse complement strand
GCACTTTTGGCATGACCCAGGTTCAATATCTGGGATACATTATTGATGAGCATGGGGTGCATGTGGATCCAACCAATATCCAAGTCATCTCAGATTGGCCAGCCCCGACCACTCTAATAGAGCTTCATAGATTTATGGGTCTTGCTAATTTCTACCATAGGTTCGTGTTGGGATTCTCTCATATCACTTGGCTCTTGAGTCAATTCACCAAGGGAGGAGTGAAAGAAAAATTATTTTGGTCAGAATCTCAACAGAAGGTGTTCGTAGAATTGAAACATTGCCTCTGCTGTGCCCCAATGCTCACATTACCAGACTTGCAAAAACCATTTGAGATCGAGACATATGCCTCTGACTATGCTATTGGGGAAGTTCTTACTTAACAGGGACATCCAATGGCATATCACACTGTGACACTGTCCAAAAGTATCCCACTTATGAAAAATAAATGTATTCCATTGTGCATGCTTGTCTATAATGGAAGCATTACATTTTGGGGAAGGAAACGATCATTCACACAGACCACCGAACCCTACAGTTCATACAGACACAAGGGAAGTTGCAGAATGATCGCCATTATAAGTGGTCCACATATCTGCAACAATTTCATTTGAACATCAAGTACAAAAGGGAAGCACCAATAATGTTGTAGACTGCCTCAGTCGACCATCGATCATGGCGATAACCACTATGCTCAACTCTTGTGGGCATAAGAATTCTGATTGAACGCTTCTCTACAAGAGCGATCCATATTTCAGCCACACATACAAGACGCTCTTGGAGGGTAACCGAGTTCCAAATTTTCACCTCCAGGATGCACTGCTGTGTCGCCTGGGACACCTTTGTGTTCCTTCGAGCAAATGTTCCAAGATTCTTTGGGAAGCACACTATAGTCAGGTCACTGGGAATTTTGGGGTCAAGAAAATAGTGGCAGTACTACAAAATTATTTGTATTGGCCAAACCTTTGAAAGGATGTCTGGAAGTACATCAAATCCTGCACTACTTGCGCCATTACCAAACCGACCATCAAGAAGCAAGGAATCTATACTCTGTTTCCTACCCCCAGTAAACCTTTGGAATCCATCTCCATGGATTACATGTCAGGCCTTCCTTATACTAAGCATGGCAACAACTGCGTTTTCTTGGTCGTCGACAGATTCTTGAAGATGGCCATTATGACGGCCTGCAAGAAGAATATCATAGCAGAAGCCACTGCTAAACTATTCTTTGAACAAGTGTGGGTACACTTTGGGATCCCATATTCTATCATCTCATATCGGGACAACAGGTTCCTTAGTAAATTTTTTTCTAGCCTCTGGTCAATGCTAGACACCAAGCTCACCAAGTCCACAACTTTCCATCCCCAAACTGATGGACAAACAGAGGTCATCAACATGATGATCGTACACATTTTGCGCATGTACAACTCAAAGCATCCACACACATGGGATGATATCCCCCCCTATGTACAACATAGCTATAATCAAGCCCTCTAGAACTCAACCGACCACAACCCCTTTCAGGTGGGCTTGGGATTCTAGCCACTATGTTCCATTGACATAGCTATACCATTTGCATCTACTTAGGCTGATTCAGCTCATGTCCAGTCTGAAGATGTGAAGGAAAAAAAATTCATTGAGAAAATTCATCACATTTTCCAATAGGCTCATGACATATTGGATAGAGGCAATGCTAAGTACAAGCAACAACATGATCAACATCAGGTGCAACACAACTTCTAGGTGGGTGACAAAGTGTGGCTACATTTATAGAAGAAACACCTCGCTAGAATCCACTGCAAGCTTCACCCTTTCTGATATGGGCCATACACCATCACCAAGGTTGTAGGGGACAATGCCTTTGAGCTCAGTATCCCACTATTCCTTGGTCTGCACCTAGTGTTCAATGTGGACCGCCTTCGGCCTTACTTTCCACCTCTACTGGACACATCCGACATGGTAGAACAACTCACACCAACAGAGTTAAATCCAGATTGCATGGAACAAGCCAAAATTGATCACATTATGGACACACAGATCAAGAACACCTGCTAGCAAAGGATCCATCTATATCGAGTTGTCAAAGCAGACCAAGTTCTTCACCAGGGAAAGTGGCTCACCAGGGACCAAGTTCAGAAGAAGTTTCCTCATCTCATGGAGGAACTCAATGAAATGGGGACCATTTCTTCCTAAGGTGGGAGGAATGATCCAGGTGGATATTGGTTCCACCCACCTATTTCACTTAGACCCCCACCATTTTTTCTTTCAGTTTTTCAGTTTCCTTAATTGCAGCACAATTTACTATTTTTGGCAGCTTTTCGGGTCTTGAACTTCCGGAGCCATTTTGAGTCTCTAAATGACGTTTTTTGGACATCAACTGGTCAGTGAATATTAATTTGTTATGGACCATGATATTCACTATCAACAGTTGTAGTCCTCAGATAGATATTTCTAACGATGTATCATATGCGTCAAACATAGATAGTATGCCAAAGTTATGACCCCGAGAAATTGATGTACCAATTTACCCCAACGGGGCCCATATTCTGGCATTTCATCTCCTAGGGTTAGGTTTGTGGATGTTTAGGGTTTCCATTTTTTCTCAATAAAATATAAGCCTTTGAGCCTCATTGTAACATAGAGTTCAGAGGCCTATAGCCACCACATCTCTTCTCAGGGATAAGCTACCAACACCCTAGCTAGTTAATTTCTATTATGTCTGTAAACAAATTTTAGTTCTTTGATATTAATGAAATGAAGTGTTATTTCCGTTGCATATTTGTATTCATGGTTATTTATGTATTCTTTTCCGTTCCTGCATAAATTCATATCAACGTAGCATCAATCACTAACATGACAGAACAAGGCACAGTACAAGAAAGGCTAAGCCAGTTGATGGTGATGGAAGAAGATAGGATTCTAGTAGGATTTCACCAAGAAGTACATAAAGCAAGGGACAAAGCTTGGCATGACAGACATATTAAAAGGAAGATTTTCAAGGAGGGAGACCTAGTCTTGGTGTATGACAGTATATTTCTTCAACATCTAGGAAATTTCAGAATGCATTGATTGGGATTATGTGAAGTGCAGACTATCACAGAAGGGGGAGCGGTACAATTGAAATATTTAGGAGGTACATAAATCAATGGAATGATCAATGGGATACGAATGAAATTGTATAGGGACATTCGACCTCCTAGTACTTAGAAAGGTACCATGCAGTAAAAAAATATGTATATAGTGTATTATAGTAGAAGTAAAGGAGATAAAATGGAAAAAAAAATAGATCAATGCACATGGAGGGTCGTGACAAAATATAACTGGGCGGACATAACAGAGCGTTGGAAGAAAACTAGGGTTCAAAAACATGATGCACAAAAGTGAAGTGAATGGGTAGAAAGATACAGTGCACAAGAAACAAAATGAAAAGTGAAAAAGTGACAACTATCAGTGCGATACAATTGTCACTTCTCCGTCTCGCTATAAAGTTGGAAAAAGGAAAGTGACCCATTATGTATTTTCTAAGGAGAAGAACACAAATATGAGAGGAAGAGTGATAGAGTGTGAATTTGCGCTACCATTTGTCGAGTTGAGATCTTGTAGTGGAAGAAGAGAAGGAAACTGCACAGAATCCCAGACAACCAGAAGAGGACATCAAATAGATGAAATCAGACTCATCCAGGGGTAAAGGGCCACATCAAGAAGAATCAACCATGGGTAAAGGGCCACATCAAGAAGAATCAACCATGGGTTTCATGTAGCAGTGCCTAGATCCGGAACCAGAGATCAAAATAGAGTAATAGGTCATACCATAGGGTGGGGTCTCATTCGCAAAAGGGAAAAAGAAGGTGCAAGAAAAAAGTAGTACACAGGGCGTACAACTCACACATGCATAACTAGGTATAATGATATCGAAGATTCCCAAGGGAGTGCAGACCAAAGATAACATGGTAGGAGAATTCAATAGCATTAAATACTCTGACCATGATGTCTCCAATGCCATCAAGTTCCCATAGTTAGCAACACAAAGCTACTTGGAGAGAAGGGAAGAAGTCCCATTAGGTGCGCCACTGTTGGAGCCTACACAATGGATCTTGGGAATGTACAACACTGACATCATGAACATACTATACATACCACACTTTGGGCGTGGGAAATGAATAAACGAATGTGTCAAACAACTGTTAGCAAGGGTGCATGGAGGCATCTTGTATATGGATAGGCCAGTGTCGATCATCTCATTGCAACAATTACAGGGCTACCCACAGATGGGGAGAAGCCAGAACAATACCTATAAGATAAAACTAAGGTGAAGGCCATCTCATATGAGATCAAAGAAAAGTATGGCACAGAAAGGGGTAACTGGGGTATCAGGATCAATGAAATCAATGATCCTGGGACACGATTTGCAACATGACTTCTGGGTTGCAAATTAATGCACAAGTGATGAAAAGAAGAAGTGCCCGTAGGAGTAGTAGTAGCTACAAAGCAGTGCGCAAAGGGGAGCTCGATGAGTTTGGCCCCGTATCTACTAAACTCATTCCTTGAATATTACAAGGATGCACAAGACTAGGGCTCCGAGTTCCACTATTTTTGGTTACTTATCCTCATTGAACTTATCAGGTGGTAGGAACCCACATACACCTTATTCTTTCCAAGGACAGGAAAATGTGGTGCAATGCGCTACACATCGCAGTAAAGCACACCAGATCCCAAAACAAAGAAATAAAAAAACGACATGTTTTCTCTGTACTTTAAAAAGATCTAGAAAAACTTGGTGGATACATGGAGGATATCCCCGGAAACTATCCAGGAGTTTGGATAGATAATGAATTTCTAGGAATCACACCACAACATGTGGTTGGAGGAAAAACATGATCCAACCAAGGAGTGTTTGTAGTTGAAGTATTGCATGACGACACAAGACATCCACTTGGAGGTCTAGGAGTGGCTCGGTCTAGGAGTGGCTCGAGGAGTGGAAAGTGCCAACAATTCCAAAGATGATTCCAGGAGCATAAATGAGAACATAGGACAGAACAGTCCCTGTGCAGTAGACAACCAAAAATAGAGCAAGCACCAAGAAAATATGACACAGGGCCAAGAAGGGGGAAACACTCCCATAACAAAAAAAAAGAACGAAGAATCCATCCCAACGAGGTTTTGCACATTGATCATCGCACACAGAGTAGACAACAAGGGAAACAACAAAATACGTTTGCGTAGAAGAAAAACAAATGGAGACATAGGAACTATCAGTGGAAGAAGAAGAAGGGTAGGAGACAAGCATGGACACACATATGCCATAAGCATATGAACCAGTAGATGCCCAAAGGAAAAGGTTAGGGGAGAAATCAAGTGGGGCCAGGAAGAAAGAAAAGGCCCATAGGAAAGAAATGGAAACATCACTAACAACATATGACGTAGAGATGATAGCCACGACTGTACAAGATCAACTGTCAGAAGTATGGGAAAATGCAAAAAATCATTGAGCTTCAATTTTGGAATAGGTATAGAAAGTAAAAATTGCACTACTACAGTTGTGGATCAAGGAGGAAAAACAACAAAAGAAAAAATCGACACCAGTAAGAGAAGGATCATGTATCGGAGAGATAGTACAAATCATAGTGCAGAGAATTGATAATTTTATCATAACACCAGATATGTTGTTCATCGACGAGGAAACAACGTAGAAGCCCATGAAGGATATCGAAATGTTGGACTTGGAATTTCCTAAGATCCCAAAAAAGGTGTTGTATAAGTTATAGGTTAGCATCATGTAGGAGATTCAATCCAGAGAAAGGTCTGACGTGACAAATCTAAATATCACAGGAGGAAAATATAGTACTGAAGGAAGCCATCAACCAGGAAGGGCAGAAGAAAGAGATAATGTAACAAAAAGTGGACAATATGGAGACTCGTATAAACGTAGTCTCTCAAGCCATCTCATATGACACAACATCAGAGGAATCATCTTCAGAGGAGAATATATCAAAGATAGCATAGACTCTACAAAAATATAAAGAGAAGATCAAGGAATTGGAGGAGCACGTAGTACCTACTACTCCTCCAGCAGTCCGAGTGCAAAGAGAGAAAGACATGACAACAACTGTAGAAAACATCGCGCAAAACATACATAGAGTGGCATAACTACTGGAAAAGTGAGGCTAGCTATGGACACAAATATTAGAGGATGGGAACCAACAAGAGTTGCAAGGAAAGGAAGATAAATTGCATGCAACAATGACATATGTCAAGTAGCGACAGAGGACAATGTCACTACCAAAGAATATCAAAATGGCCACATAAATGAATAACCTTCAGGCAAAAGAAAAAGTGGTGTAGGCACAAAAGATCTCACGACAGACTTAGTTGGAGCCTCTGCAAGGAAAGGCAGAACAGTTGGTCATGGAAATTGACACAAAAAAAGTACACCTCAAACATATAGGATTCTAAGGGGGTGAGATATTACGACCACCAGTCACCGCGCAGGTGGTCAAAGTAATGTCAGCAAGGAGAATCCAAGCTCAAGAGCAGTTCCAAAGGGTAGAAGGTATGTATGAAGCACTGGCACAAGCAGTGACAGATCCTGGAGTTAGGCAGTGACTTGGGACAAGTGATGATGTTAGTGTTGGGGGCCTATTGGGTGCAGGCCCAGTTTTTGGGGGAAAACACAATGTGGGAGGTAGATGCACATGTGGGAAAAGCATCATGTGTAAGGAAGATATGCATGTATTAAAATCAACACATGTAAGGCAGACATGCATGCAGGAAAAGTAGCACGTGCAAGATAGACGCACATGCAGACGAGGAAAGGATGCGAGGCAAACATGCAAGGATACCTAGACATGAGAGGGATATGTTTTTGATAAGAATATGTAATGGTTATTAAGCCAAGAACATGTATAAATAGGTACCTAGGATGTCTAGGTCAAATGGGGTTTTTGTTGTTCTTGGGATTGGAGTTCGTTATTGTGTTTTTGGTCATTGTTACTATGCCGACCGAAGACTGAATGTCTGTAACATCTGATGTTATTTTTGTAAGATCTTAATTTGAGGAGAGGAAATAAGGGAGATCTTGAGGTTTAGATCATATGTTGAGGATCCTAGTGTGATCTAGTTTGCCTCATTGTAGATATCAACCTGTTCTGATGGAGAGTTGTAATGCACGAGGCATTGTAGTTTTGGAAACATAATAATAAAAGAGAAGAGAAGCCAAATCTTTGTGGATGTATCCCAGGAGGGGTAAACCACGGTAGATCATGTGTTATGTGATTGAATATTATGTATCTCCTTTGTTGTTGATGATTAGATGTTAGAAAAATGTATGAATGACTTATTTATATCTATTAATTTACATGCACGAGTAATAATGCCATATTAATCAACATAAGATGAATGTTAGATTAAACAAATGAAGATAACAAAGGTTAATTCATGATCCCCTCTCATTCCTAGAATGAAAGCACCTGAGCATTGCAACCACCCATAAGAATTGTCTCAGGTGAGACTGCACAGTGAATCCTATGCATTGTTTTTCCTTCTGGTTTACCAGGAGGGCCGATAGTCTTAGGGGGTTTTGTTGGAAACCATAGTAGGTATGAACTTGGGTCAGCCCCAAAAGGGTAGCAAGAAAGAAGTCTAACCAACAATGGCCAACATGGAAAGTCAACAAAACAATATATGGATGACTCAGGATGAAAATCCCCTTGAACATATAGCACGACACAATGGTGACTTGGAAACAAGACATAAGAGTTGGACGAATATAGTGAAACAATGCAAGAGGCATTGAATCACTCTCCATGATGATTGGAAGAGTAACCATTCAGAGGAGTATCTCAGAATCATATTACTAGGATGACTCGTAGGAAAGCTAGAACCAAATTGTATGATGAGGACTCAAACAGGTTCCATGTTCAAGGTTGACTCAACTAACAATGCCATTTTGAGAATAGACCAATAGTGAAAAACCCCCACTCTTTTTTTATTTTTTGGTATTTTTCATCTCCTTCATGGTTTAACGAGTGTGAAATAATGACACAAGTAGAATTAGTCTCTTTCACGGTTTAACGAGCATGAAATAATGACAGAAGTAAGCTTGATACCTTTTTCATGTCCTTTTACAATTTCAAAAAAGAGATAAAAGTATATTTGGTGGAAGAGAACGAGTGGCTTAAAAACATGCTCCTATGTTCCAACTGTATGGAATGGACCTAATAAATTATGAATGCAAATGGTACTAACAAGTGATATCTACTCTTATAAATTGTTCTCTCACTGGGTAGGTGGATGCAAAATGGAGGCCAAATAATGCAAGAGGTAGATGGTCAACTCTACTGCATAACAGTAAGTGGGATATGCAAAAAATGTAGCGTAGCGGCATGAGGCATGATGTGAGAAGCAAAAGAATAGGAAACCATTAATAAACATAAAAATTTTTACGGGAACCCCCATGGGATGTGGCCAAAATATAGATGAAAAGAGGAGAATATATTCAAGTCGTGGAGGGCTGAAGGAGGGCTCTCGGGCCCACGGGAAAATGCACCATTGGTACCAAATGACAACTCAGGTGATAACTAAGGAAAACATGAAGGGTAGGCACTACCAAACCGGTTATGACTTGGAAACAGAGTGGCTAAGGTTGCAACTAGTCAGGTTCGAACCTAAAGCATAATGTTGGCATTATGGACAGTTAATTATGCAAAGAAAAATATGCAGGGAAAAACGTATCGCTATATTCTAGGTGAGAAACACATACCTCAAGTTCATAGGATGTCTCTATCTTTGTAAAACACAATGTGCTTAGAATCATGTCAACACATGTAAACTAGATTCCAAGGTCAAAATGCATAGTGAAATCTCAAAAAAGAAAATATTTTTGGATTTTTTGGATACGATATATGAAAAAAAAAGCACTCACACTGCACACCTATGTATAAGGCACTACACATATCAATGTCTTCTGCCAAGTATATCCCATGGCTAGTCTCAGGAAAATGATATTTTTCATAATCAATGAACTTATGAGTCGATGCCAACATCACATGGCTCACTAGACATGGGCCATTTTTGTTGGGGAAAATACCCTACGGACTAGCAAATAGAGTTCAGACTTTGCATTCCGATATGACCGAATAGAAATTACTTTCTACCTTCATCCCTAGATTTAAATCTCCTTTTCTTAGTAAATGCATGGAAAGATCAACCTACCTCATTACCGACGTTTGATGTCGATCCTCCGTTGTGCTTGAGGAGGACTGCCTCTGAGGTTCTCTGAACTCCTACATGCTACTACTATCTCTACAACTAGCAATCACACGTGGGTTGTAAGAGGATAGGGAGCAGGTACATGCGTGCAGGCCGCGTGTACCTCTGTGGGTCCCAAAAAACATAGTCAAGCAAAAGTTAGGGAAAGTTGGTATGGAAAACTAGACTCCCTGCTAGCTCAGACTTTACAGAGACGAAAAGAAAAGACAGGAAAGAAAAAACTAGTCTTTAAACTATCCAAATACTAAATAAAATTCCAGGAACCCTAGAGATTCTCCCCAGTATGGTCACCAATTCTGTTGTTGGGGAAAAACACCCTACGGACTAACAAATAGAGTTCAAACTTTGCATGTAGATATGACCGAATAGAAATTACTTTCTACCTTCATCCCTAGATTTAAATGCCCTTTTCTTAGTAAATGCATGGAAAGATCAACCTACCTCGTTACTAGCATTTGATTTCGATCCTTCCTTGTGTTTGATTACTTGTTCTCAATGCTCCTTCCAAAGCTGATCTGCATTCAAGACAAGCAACAACTATGCATGCATACTACTTATATACTAACGGGTTAGAAATCAAACATAAACTAATCAAACCATAAAAAGTTCATGAATTGGGACGAGAAAAGCATTCTCTTTATTACTTAAAATGAGTCAACTTACAAAAGTTGAGACCGGCCACCGCTCCTTGAACCTGATCCTGGGATGCTCTTCTTCTTTCCTTCAACTGCTTTTCTTTAAATCTCCTTTGGCATTAGGAAAGGCTAAAGAATTGGGACAATGGAATACGTAAATGGGCAGAGTTTCTTTGCTATATTTTTCCTTCTTTCCAAATGGTACCCCTACCCCTTCTTTTATAGGCTAGAAGGAGGTAGGTATTTGGATGAACCCTTAGCCATGCATGGCTGGGAGTTTCAGTTAACTCACCCATAGCCTTTTGTTATGTCGACAACTTTCCTTTTTTCATGCTTTTGTCGGTCCACACAGGCTGTTTTGGGTCAGCCAACGTGTACATGCGTGCAGTAATGGGTTAGGGCGTCTGGGCCTTTACATAAGAGGATTTTCAAAGAGTTGTTTAGCAGTGTTTTTGGCAAAGAAAGGATATGAGTTGGCCTGATGCCAGGTAAGAATGTGTGGTGAAATTTAGGGTTATAATAGATGCCCCCTAATGTGTGAGGTTAGAAGAGCATCTGATGGCCGAAATACATTACCAATCTTTACTGATGTGCCAAACGATTGAGCCAAAGGGTCAAGAACCGGGAGGTGCCTTCTACAAAATAACAAATGTCTCACCGAGGCGGGCATACCCATGCTCGAGATAAAAATAGAACCATGGCTACCAATCAAATACACTGTAGATCCATGTCAAATAACTATAAATAATAGCCGCGAAACAATACACAGCGGAGCTACATCTCGAAATAAAAAAGATATACATATAGAGTATCCATCTTCTAGAAGCTGATTCAGACTGATGGCTGGAGATGAGATCTTCATAGCTCGAGCAACAAATTCAAAATCTTCCAAAACTTGGGTAGGAGTGTAATATGAG
>CBVK0100683885.1:0-10249 GCA_900067695.1 Picea abies | reverse complement strand
GGGACAAGGTGAGCCAAAAGTATAAAGGAAAGGCAAGGGCCTCTTCTCATCCATTCATGTATGATCTTATTTTGATATCTAGCTTTAGCTAGTGAGCCCATCTCTTGGGGGTTTTGAGGGTTTTGACTTAACAAACCCTAGAGGACGATTCGGTGGTGAAAGATTCCACCTAGCTTGTCCTAAGATTGGTCTCGGACATGCAATACTCTCCCACACCATTCTAGTTCCATATATACTCAGTTGCAGGGGGATTCTACATCAGTTTCATGTGCAGATAGAGAGAAGGCGCACCAGTTGAGGGTTTCCAGCAGGAGGGGTGCACCATCCTTGGAGAGAGATTCGTTGTAGGAGATTGGCAGGGTTTCTGGAGATTCCATCACTTGGGTTCTTCTTGCAGGGTCTTCACCATCATTCCTAATGCTTTCTAAGAGAGTTTCATGGTTTAGATTATTTCTTAGAGCAGTGGGGCGAATTGAAGAGAAGGAGGGCGTTTTTGAGATTCAGATATAATCAGTTTGGAGGAGTTACACTTCAAATCTGACCCTGAGACTTCACCTAGTGACTTGTAGTGTCCCGATCTATATTTCTGGAGAGTTTTCATAGCATTTGGAGGCCTCCTTTAGCAGGGCCGAATTATTTAGGGCTTCAGTCATCCAATGGGACGCACCATTCAGTGGAGGATTTCAGATCTACATGGTTTGAGAGTGGATTTGGAGATTTGGACACTTGGGTTGTCCTTACAGCTGCCCGATCTATCAGTTGGCATATTTCTTAGGGTGATTGGACACCTTTGACAGCAGGGCCGAAATATTGAGGAGCTTCAGCACTGCAGCAGGGCGTGGCACCTTCCAGCTTGAGGGATTTGGATGTGGCATTGGTCTTCATTTCTTATCCAACCTTTGGAGGCTTGTTTTGTATTTTCAGGAGCATTTTGTAGTAGCTCTATTATCTATCTTCTTGGCCATTTGTTGAGCATTCCAGATCGACATCTTCATTGTAGCAGGTTTCTTTATTTTATGAATAAAGCAGCTTGAGATGTTTTGGCTTGTCTATCCTATTGCATATGGTTGAGGTATGTTCTATGGTTGTCACTTATTGTTATTTGTTGTATACACACATATAAACACATCAGTAAACCCTAAGGCCGAAATCAATGGCCATTCAGCAAGTAAATCCATCTAAATAAGTAGGACAACAAAATGTTTGACGAAATACCTCACTTAGAAAAAGTTTTAAAAAGACACCAAAACAATGATGATCCTTGCATAATGGCTTGGGATCATTACACCGCCATTCAACCCAAACGCCCAAATTGATCATGTTGCCTCACTAGTCCAGTCATCTCATGCAAGCAAGAGACTCAAAACTGCCATTCCCAATCCATAAATAGATGAAGGAAAAGGGGTGGCTAATCCTTCCAAGTATTCCAAAGACTCCTCTGAATCAATGTCCTCTCATGTCCACCTTAAATATAGTTGTTCCCATGTCATCAATGAAATGCGTCACCAAGCTTCCAGTCAACTACGAGTTGTTGCACAAGATAAATCAACAAAAGGATCAAAGGAGGGAAACAATGAAAAAAAGGCAAATTGCCTCTCATAGTAAATATGGGTTTGAATGTTATTTTTGAGAACACCTTTTATTGGTAGGATGACATAATGTTTTGTACAACAAAAGATACATTTAGACAGAATGTTTTTGGACAACATAGATATAATTCTATTTTTGGGCAACAATCATGTTTTATTTTTTATACTAAAATATTTGACTATTTATACGAGGATGGGAGTTACAAGGTGAATGTTTGAGCATATTTTTCGGGTGTTATATTTCATATTTTGTTGATCGTTAAAGAAATGAAAATTGGAGTAACAAGGGGTCCCACCTATTTAGTTATTATTTAAATAGACGCTTATTTATTTATTATTATTTACTTGTATCAACTTATTGGTTAAACTAACTAAGATTAACAAAAGAAAGGTAGTTGAACTACCATAACTTATTCGAAAAATAATAAAAGCTCAATCAAAGGAAGAGACAAAATGAGAGAATAGAGAGAAGACATAGAAATTCTTATATAAGGTATGCTCTATACTTGTGAGCTTATTCTTTTCTTCACTCGCTCTGAGTTTACTAGAAAGCTAAACCATCTTGATGACATCAGGGTCTTATTGAAGGCATCAAGATTCAAAATTGAATTGTATCTTTCAGTAGCTTGTTTCTAAAGGTGTAATATCTATCTTAAGCAGTCTCTGTATTCTTGTTTGTGGATTAGATTTCATCACTGATAAAGAATATTTTGTAGAGTCAAGTGACAATACTTTTATAGCAAGTTGATCCATATCTCTAGCTTCAATTTCTTTTGTTGTCAAAGTCTTTTTGTATGGTACCCATCAGAGACTTCTAAATTTGACTTTGATCCCCACCCTCGCAGGGGTTTGTAAATAGAATTTATGTTTTGTATCTTAGAATGAAATCAATACAAAGAAATCATATGGTTGATTTTTGTCTCACATGTGTATCTTAAATGATATTTTCAGATTCATTTTTATCCTTGTCTCTTTATCCATGTACACACTTATGTATTTTTTTTTCTTCTTCTTTTTGCACAGTTACATATAATAAATAAAACTAGCCTTGGTCTCTTGTACATATTACTTGTGGATCAAGTGATTGTTTTTATTTTAGGGCTATAAACCCAGGGTAACATTCCCAACTGTCTTGTTTTAGCCTAGCAAGATCTGAAAATGTTTGAGTGAGGTCCTTCATACCTTTTTCCTCAAAAAACACTAAGACATTGAAACTGGAAATGAAATGATGTCAGTGGTCAAAGACATCAAGAAGCACTAGATGAAACATGTTCATTCAGTGAAAAGGATTGTACATTCATCGACAAAGGAATAGGTACATGCAACCGAATGGAATCTTGGGTCGGTAATTCAGATGTTGGACGCTTGAGAGCCTCATTGGCATGCAGTGCTACCAACCATGAGATGTGTTGGTTCATCATCTCCATACTGAATTTCATGTCTTCCATTTCATGTTGGATTTCAAAGACCAACAACGTGAGATGGACGAGAGCGCTTGTTGAAGGGATTTTGATTGGAGGGACTTCTGGCTCACCAGAAGAAGTATTCAATGGACAATCAGAAGGAAAAGTGATCTGAAAATTTAACTTGATCTAAAATTCAAGATCTTTTAACCATTATTTGCATGTGAATTTTTAACTGTTAACCATCTTTGTAATGCAAAATTAAAGAATATCCATCAAGCATATGAACACATAAACATGTAAGCAAACCATCTATGAACAAGAATTGGTAACGAAGTTCACCAGACTTCCTGGCTACGTCTCTGGGTCCACTCCAACAGTGTGACTGCTCTTTAATTAATCTCAAATGCTTAAAAATTACAAAGAAAAGGCTTACATAAGAGCTCTCAAAAACCAACTTTCAGATCTGCAATTCTGGGCAGAAACAGACATCATAGGTGGCTGGAAAACGTCATTCTGCAACTTTTGACTGTAAACTCGAGTATGCTTGGCTCGCTCAAATGGGCTCCAGAGGAACTTTTATATTTGGCTACTCTGATGACAAAACGGAGAGCATATTTGGAATCCCCTAAAAATTCTGCAACTTTTAAGTATAAAGTCGACCTATTTCTGAGCAGGTCGCCTGAGACACCTCCTGGCACCAATTCCAATGCAGCTTCTATCTGTCAGATCCGTACAATGTCGAAAAGCGTCCCCACTCTTCTTCTGAAGGCACTTTGTTGTTCAGCTACTCTAATGAAGAAATAGAGAGCATATTCAGAATCCTCTCAAAATTCTGCAACTTTTGAGTATAAAGTCGACCTATTTCTGAGCAGGTTGCCTGAAACACCTCTTGGCACGAATTCCAATGCAGCGTCTGCATGTCAGATCCGTACAGTCTCGAAAAGCGTGCCACTCCTCTTCTGGAGGAACTTTTCTGTTCGGCTACTATGATGACGAAACATATAGCATATTCAGAATCCTCTTGAAATTCTGCAACTTTTGAGTATAAAGTCGACCTATTTCTGAGTAGGTCGCTTGGAACACCACCTGGCACGGATTCCAATGTAGCCTTTGCCAACTCCCCCCTGCCTCATTTCCGTGCCTGGTTAAATAAGCAGAACCGCTAACCAGTTTACCAAACTCAGCGAACCTCCTCCAGATTTGGCGGTAACCGCCAGATTTGGTGGTAACCACCAAATTTGGCTAAATCCGCCAAACTGTTGGGCTTCTAGAAGGTGACACGTGTCATGCTGATGTCAGCATCCTTACTGCTGATATCATCAGTACGGCCTATTCACTGTTTGATTTTTTATCGCCGTTTTCGAAAAACGTCAGAGTGTCATAACTTCTTCATACGAGCTCTGTTTGAGAAAGTAAATATATGGCCGGAATCGGGAGAACGAGCCAGATGCAATGACGTTGGTTTCATGCAATTATGAGAACTTTGATTTTTGAGCATTTTCTGAGCCTAGGGACCCTTCTAAGACTTCTGTGTCATTTTTAGATCCTCCTTTTCTACATTTGAGTATTTTCGAGCGGTTTTGGATCCACCTGGATCAAAAAGCATCACCAACTAAGGAGGTGGCCCTCAGGAAAGAACCATGCCTACTACCTTCACCATTATCTGCATAATTTGAATCCACCCATTCAACTTGAAAACCCCAAAGCTTGATGACCTCTTGCCAATTTAGAGCATGGTGTTCCCAACCAAAGTGGGAAGGGGAAGATGTCGAGTCTCTCTCCTGAGAAATGGACGACAACATTGAGGATCCCTGTTGATGGACCATTCTCTGTCCCAAATTGCTTCCCCTGCACAAACTCCCATGGACCTTGAGACGAGGCATAGCATAGGCAAGGTAGTTTATAGCTTCTCTGAGAATGGGAGTCAGACTGCCCATGATGAACCCACGAGTTAAAATGAGAATATTGTTCGAATTCGGCCCATCCCATATTAGACTACTTGCTCCGAACGAGGGAATGGATAGATAGAGAGACGAAAGGAGCAAAGTTATTATTGTCAAGACGAGAGGACGGATACAGTTATTATTCACCATAGCCTTTGTACCATCAATTTTCCTCTTGTAGATCCTCTCACTCTCCAGCTGATAGGGAGTCTTAATGTCTTGGTTGGCGACGACACCAAACACTCTTAACATGCTATCACATGGAGAGTCACCCCCTCCAAGTGGCATCTCGGAGTGCCTCCATCTGTCTAGGATATATAACAAATAAACACCCCATCCAGAAAAACTTTATTGTATATTGAATATAAGCTCTTATTTATTATTTTATTTTAAATGGGTTAAATTATTTTTTTAAGATTCACTTAAATTAATATGAGTTGTCACACACACACACACACACATATATTAAAGAAAGAGATATAACTATAAACTTTAAGTTAGTTGTCAAGAGTCTTCATGTCAACACCCAATCGAAAATTTAAGACTCAATTTAGGAAGGGCTTTTTTATCCAAGGGGTACCTACCCTTCCAAGTAGGGCCATATATATCATTGGAGATATGACATGAAATCAAGTCAAGAGAGCGCTAAACTTACCTCCCAACTATTTGAGTTATTGTTCCTTTAGGAGTTTCTCAATATTTGTTTTGGGAGGAAATCCATTTGTTTTGAAAGAAAAGGTACCTCACTTTTCTTTATATAATAATAATAATCTAATTTCAAGGTCACAACCAAGTTGAACACCAAATTGATGTATGAGACTCCCTTGTTTGTGGGACAAGGTACCCCCTCCATGCAACGATTTAAAGTCTACGGAGGTATACATACCCTACCCCCCAACTTGTGACCTCTTAGGAGGAAACACATTGGGTTTAAGTTGGGGGTTGGGAGGAATTTGTTATCCTCCCCACTTGGGTTCAATTCCCACAAGTGACATGTTGAGTTCATAATGAGTATATTGTTGTAATGGATCTGAGCCTTGTTGTTGACCCGCCTTGTGCCTTGAATATTTTGTACAGGTTGAATGAGCCTAATGGTTAAGAACATATGTTACATCCTATGAGGTCACAAGTTCAAATCCAAATGGAGGTAGGGTATGTACACCTTCATATACTTTAGTACTCAAAGGGTCCCTTGTACCACAAACAATATATAATCTATTATAACTTAGTCGTCAACTGATATAACTTAGTGCTTAACTGATAGTTTGTACATGTTATTTTTTTGAAGGAGGCAAAACATATTATAACTTTTTTTTTAAGTTAAAAGGTTTGGATCCTATTGCATTAGCTTTCAAACATAAATATACGCCTGGACTGCCAACTATCCCGTCGAGTTAACGGAAACCAGGACAGTTGGCCTCCTATGCAGTCTATAGCAAAAAACAGGCTACCATCTGTCCTTCCCGGAGGAAACCAAGACATATGGCAACCCTCAGTCTAAGAATACTTCCTTAGTCTTCAAATTACAACATAATTAAACTCGGACAGTACTAGAGCCTTGGCTCTAATCAAAATAGAAGTTCTAACCATAAACATTAACTGTAACAATTACCCGGTGGTCCCTGTGGTGTCCATGTCAGCATCTCCTCCCCGCTTTCCTGCTCTAGCTGGCAGTGTGAAGGGTTGTGCACACGTCGGGCACCTATGTCTTGGTGGCATGCCATAGAGCATGTCGATGTGTTGGTTGATTAGCATGGCATGATGGATTTGGTCCTCCACTAGGATCCTCAATTCGAACATCAGCTCCAGGTGCTCCGGGTGGAAGAATGGCAGTTGGACATGCCATGCTTCCTGCATGATGGATAGGGGATGTGGCATAGGAGCCATGCCACCCTCCCTCACCCAGCTATCCTTTGGTAGTGCACCTCCTGGTCGGATTGCCTCTGCCTCTCCTATCTCATTCCTTCCCTGCATTCTCATGTCCTCATCCAGATTTCGTGACCAATTCTGTCCACTCTAAGCATTTCGATCGCCCGCACCTAAGGAGAATTATCCTGCGCTTATTGTCGCCTTCGCGTCCATGTCTTCCAAAATTTCTTCTTCAATATAAAAAGTAAAGGGGTTCCTCCAATTGGTCAGCCCCTTTGTGGCAGCTATGTGGTTTCCTATGGCCTTCATGGTAATTTCCCCCGGAAAGAAGGTTGGCGGATTCCAATTGTCGGGTATTGTAAAGAGGAGGTGTTCTGGAGGAGCCTGAATGGGTTCTTTCGGAAAAAAATCCTCCACATAGGCCATGGGAGGCGTTCTAGGCTTCTTGGCTTTGTGGACGAGCTGTGTTCGAGCCATGGACAATGCTCGTTCAAATCTCTGTTGTCGTTTCTAGCGAGCATCGAAGGCATACTAGGAAGCACCCTTGCAGGGCTTACCTCTTTCCCTCGGCATGTGTATGAGAAGAACAATTACCAGAGTGATGATGAGGTTGCTATCATTGCACCAGAGCTCAGAGATGCCTGGCTTCTGCAGCTCAAACTCAAAATGAGTGTTTCCCCGACCAAAATCGTTGATATTCATGAGGATGGATATGACAGGATTGACCATTAAGGCTACCTTCTTAGTGCGTTGTTTATCCGTCCTCTTCACTCACGTGGGAGGACTCATCCCCTGGGCCTGGCTGCTCGGGCTTGCTCCCATCCTTAATGGTAAGGGGATGGGAGCTGACGGCCAATATTTAAGGCCCAACCTGGCTCTATACTGCGTGGCCTTGCTGCGCTACGTGGCACCCCATCATTGATAGTGAAAATCATTTAGGAAAAATATATTATAACTTAGTCCTCAAATGATAGTTTGTACATGTTATGTGTGTTGACTTAGTACTATTATTTTAAAAAAACATGTTACCTAAATTGACCTACCTACTCATGGTCCATGAGGATGTTTGTGTGTTATTTTTTGGAGGAAAAATCTTTTATAACTTAGTCCTCAACTGATAGTGAGATCGCGAGATCATTGAGTGTATGTGTGTTGACTCGGTACTATTATTTAAAAAAAAACATGTCACCTAAAATGACGTATTGGTGGTACGGGTCACCTAAATTGACCTACCTACTCATGGTCCATAAGGGGGATGTTTGTATGTGATTTTTTGAAGGAGGAAACATCTATTATAACTTAGTCCTCAATTGATAGTGAGATCGTGAGATCATTGAGTGTATGTGCGTTGACTCGGTATTATTATTATTATTTTTTAAATGTCACCTATGACCTATTGTTTCACTCCTAGTTGATTTAGCACTATTATTTTAAAAAAATCATGCAACTTGAAAAGACCGACTTGTAAGGGGGTACACTTTCACTTGCATGCCTTCACTCCTCACTTTCACTTGCATACTTTCACTCCTATTTGATTTAGCAGTGTTATTTTAAAAAATTCATGTCACTTGAAATGACCTATTGGTGGTTCGAAAGGGGGTATACTCTCACTTGCATACTTTCACTCCAAGATACCCGCGGTTTTTGGGTCATTAACTTGTTTCCTTTGTTGTAGGCTAAATGTTTTCGGTTTTGGCCCCTTTCTGGTAATATTTTCCAACTATATTTGCCGAAAATCGGACGAGTAATTGTTAACACACTTAATCCATTTCCACATTCAAAAATACAATTTAAAAAACAAAAAACTATGATTTCGTGCAGATTTAAATCGTTGGATTCTGACAAAAAAAAATCAAAACATAAAACAAACTCCGTTACCTATAAGTTCAAATAAAATGAGCTCTTTACTTTTTAATAATATCTAACCTTAATCCTATACATAAAACCAAATACTACACCTCTAATTACGATGTAATCTCTTAACCCTAAAACAAATGTACTTATATACTACCTCTTCATTTATTTATAAATAAATAAATAATATTAATTAAAAATAATAATAAACTGAGTAACTTACATCTCCATAGGTATGCCACCTAAACACATGATATAAGTAATCCTATAATATTTAGTTTAATAATAAATTTATAAATATGATTGGAAAGGTACGTCGCCATCAGTATTAGGTAACCATAATGAGGGCCGCCTTTGTGGACCAGCGCGGTGAAATGGTTCGGGCAATACATTCGAATCCAAATGCTGAAAGAGTCAAATCAAGATTCACGAGGAAATAGGCATTTAGCACTGACCGACATACATCATTTCTCTCCTACACCACAAGAGTCCGTATCGTGCAGAGTAGGAAATCAATACGTGGGCGGCGAACATTCAGTAGTCCATTATCTCTACCTGCCTCTCAACCTTACTCTCTGTACTAATATTTGTTTCAGAAATCTGATCAGAGGAGAGCAAAATGGAGGGATTGATTCCTTACGTTTTCAGGGCCGTTAGTCGCCGGAAGACCCGCCGTTACTATGAAAACCTTTACTCGCAAACCTCCTCCGGCGTTTCTAGTTTCGATTCCGATCATAAATGGGAGGGGAAGCAAAGTCAGAGGCACAGGCGAACGATGTCTTTACCCGCTTGTCTTGGCCAACACCACCACATTCCGCCTCCAGTTCCTGCAATCAAAGAGGAGGAAAAGGAGGAGGAGGAGGAAATGAAAGGCTGCGTGGGAGGAGGAGTTATCATTTTCAGAAAGGGCGGATCCAAAAGCTTGCGTCTACCAAGTTCAAATCGGAGATTATGAAGATCACACCTTCGCAAATAAATGGATGCAGTAGCAACCTGTTCTCGCCTACAATATCTCCGCTTCGTTTTGCAGACAATTTACTTCTTTCAATTCGCTGGGAGGTACAACTCTTTATAATTTCGCAGATAGTTAAATATATCTTTATTTTTGTAAATTTACAAAATCAGAAGCACGAAACCGCTTTTCTGTGAGATCAGAACTTCCATGCTCTGTAGCAAATGTCTGGTATGTGCTTGTAATCAATGTAATAATATTTGTTTGTTGTAATAATTCACCATATTTGTTTTGGTATGGGAAAAATGGCAAATGGCTTACCATTATTTTGGAATCTAATTGTCCACCCTTACCAGTGACGAAGAGAATATATCGATGACGTAAGACCAGAGCTCATCCCATGCTCTGTTGTGTTCTTCAAAGCTATATTTTAATTTGGTATTTTGTTCGTATGGATTATAATTCGGCATTTTCTGTCCCTGATTGCTGAGCCTGGACTACTCCCCACCCTGGGCCTATGCGCTGTTGGGTTTGTTCAAAACTGTATTTTTAATTCGGCATTTTCTTTAGTTGTTCGTGTGGATTAAACTGTGGCGACTGTCTATGCGATCACCCGTCCCATAGGGTCTAGTTCCT
>CBVK0100683869.1:0-11937 GCA_900067695.1 Picea abies | reverse complement strand
CTTCCGATCTCACTATAAAATTATTGAAAATTAAAAAAAATTGAGTTATAAATTTTTGAGTGACATGGTTTAAACTAAATTTTCTCAATAAACAAAATTTTCTCATAAAAATATGAATTGATGACGATGATGATTATCTTTTAATGAGACCGAATTGGTTTATGGGACTTTAAGAGGGCAAGAGATTACTTGCAATTCTTTAGAATTTTGTTTATGTGTTCCAAAAGCATTGAGACAATCTTTCCAAGATCATCATAGTTTTTTGGAGTTAAAAGGCTAGGGAGGTTGGTAGTGTTATAAATATTTTGAAATTGAGATGTAATCTCGGTATAGGGTGGACAATCTAAGAGAAAGTGCTTTTCATCTTCAACATTCTTAGTGTCACAAAGGTGACACGCTTTTTCATCCTAGGGTGTTTTAGGAATTGACCAACGCCCAATTTCACTATGGAGCTAGTGAGAATCTCTTCTTATCTTAGGAATGCTTATTTTTTTCTTTACACTTGTCAAAACAAAAAGATAATTTTTATCTTCTAGATTAGGGTTGTTTACCTCTTAACTATATCGAATGATATTAAGTTATTATAATGTGATCATCTAAAGAATCATAACATAACAATTGTTGAAGTACCAATGTTACGAGGAAAATCACTCTATGGCACGGGGTAAACCACAACAGACAATATGACTGCAGAAATCAACTCTAATCTCAAGTATGCTATATAAACAAAGATGCTAACAAGATAAGATAAAAAGCCTACATCGTCTGTATGTTCGATGAAGACCACCATTGATTACTCGACTCAAAGTTGTATACCTGCAACTTGTCATCAACAACCAAGATACGCAAGCATATGGTGATAATATATAAAGTTAGCTCATATAATAGCATAATCCATAAATATTCATAACAAATATGTCCATGGAATAACAATTCAAATATTTGCAAGACATTAATTGGACGAGAAAAAAGTATTTCTATTAAAATATGATGAACAAAAGTGTATGAATGAAACAATTGTGTGTTGGCACGTCTTGGAACCAATAAACTAAGTCCCTTCTAGCTGGGCCTCCACCACAGACAAGCTCACATAAGAGAGACAATGGGATTCTCCATCAAAGAGGGAAGAGCTTGGGGATGAACAATGTGTTCATAATTAAAAGGACAGAGGGATGCAAACTCAATATGAAGTGAATAATTTCTCCAGAGTATCTTTTCTCTCAAAAGTTGAATTCTTCTCCCTTTCCACAGTTTGGATATGGCCCATTTATATCCTTCAAATGGAACTGAAGGGTTGAGTTAGAACATTTCCAGTATATGGAAGGTCAAGGATCATGGATATCATGACGTGACATGCAAACTCGATACAATTTTTATTTTTTTATCACCAAACTCAATGTAGGTGGGATGTAGTGGTGCAAGATGCGTATACACATGTTGTATAATTGATAGGGTGCGTATATGTGGAAAAATATGTTTTTTAGCTTTGGAAAGTGCAAAAGGGGACTTCAAGTCTGCATAGGGAAATGGAAAAAGGCCTTCTGAGCAAGTTGCATGGGGTCAGGAAATTATTTCTATAACATATACCCCCTAATCTGTGAGGTCAGAGGAGTATCTTCGATGGCCAAAATACATTATAATTCCCAGAAGTGGAGTAATGGAGACCCATATGGATGAACTAGTTGCTCATGAGAATATTACAATCCATAATGACTTTGCACACATGGATGCCAATTTGAATTACATTGCAAATCCATCTGGAAATCTACCAAATAGTTGTGCATGGTCATGAATAGGAATTACAAAGTAGATAGTGAAAACTAGTTTCAAAATCATTCTGAAGATATCTATATACAATGGAGTACAATTTGATCACCCATGATCACTGAAGTCATATAGGTACTGATCCAATGAATGATATCAATAGCTCAGGAAAGATGCGACTATGAACTGATTTCTTCAAGTCTTCTACACGATCCACCAAAGGTGCAAGTCTACATCATGTGAGTAAATGAGTTGAGATCTAACACAATGAGACTTTGTTTGATTACCGATCATTAAGTTATATCGTTAACAAACATGAGACAACCTACCGATAATGAAAGTAGGTATCAAGGCACCGAGTACATTCTTAAAAGTGTGAATAAAGTTGTTGAGGTCAAACACTTGAAGAATCCATCGGCGAGGAGACATTGATGTATTCCCAATTGTCGATGGCGAGAGAATCTTCCACTGATGACTGCAAGCCTCTAGGTACCCTTAGGAATCTAGGCCTTGTTTCCATAATAGATGAGATGAAGTCAATGGAAGGAGACCCACTGAAAGGAGATCATTAAGGCATCTCTCATCATTCAGCACTAGGTACAAAGCAATAGCTTGATGATTTGGAGGAACTCAGATGAAGAACATGTTCCCAAACCAATGACCCAGTGCATCTTTCACATTCACTAGATGCAAGCAGTGCATGAAAAGACCCTCTGAATAGCATCCAATAATGAAAAATCTCGACAAAGGTGAGGAAACCACCAATAAGGCTAATGGAATCCAAGACACTACAAAAATCCCAATGTGTGAATAAATTTATTGCCGTCGAACACAAGAGAAACCCCCTAGTCAGTGACCAATGAGGAGATGTCAATTGTTGGGTTCAAGGGTACCTACCTATAATGAAAGTAGGAACAGGGTGCACGGTAGGACTACAACTTCATGTAATTATGAGACACATTGAGGGTATGACCGACATGAAAAGTCAAGAGTTCTGAGAAATGGTCGACACAGGATTATAGACATCCTTTGAACAAGAGCATGAGATATATGGAGGACTCCGACAACATAGACTTGATAATGAATTTTTGTGATGTAGGAGGCACCAATCAAACTGTCCATAGGGACTGGAAGAGTAACTAGTCGGAAGAGTAAACTCTAAGTAATGAGCTCAACTTCCTAAGGTCATGCTAAACCCAAACTTTGGATGACAAGTGGACTCAAAAGTTTTTTCTCTGTTCAAAGGCGACACGACTGCTGCCAACATGAGATAATATTCCTTTCCCTCACGTCTTTTTTTGTTTCTTCATAGAAAAATGAATGTTATGATATAAAGGAGGAAACGAGTGTTGCGAATAAGAAACTAGTTCCAACAGTGGAACATACTGATGCTCAATGTAAGGAGGTGCATGCGAGACATGGACACTCAGGGGAATGTTTCCTCTTAGGGTACAGGGTGTCAAGATGCAAAGGATATAAACAAGGATTTGCTTGGTTGGTGATGCAAATTTATGAGGTAATAGGATTATAAATAGAAAGTGGGACCCGAAAATAGGCTCAATACTGCAAGCAATATAATAATATGCGATTACAACTTAACTCCAAAGAATGCCATTTTTTGTGAATTTAGCCCCCTTGGCCGAAAAAAATGTAAAACAATAAAAGAATTTAGTCATTGCTCATTGTGTTGTAGGAACATAAAAGGTAGGGAGCCAACTCCCCATTAGGGTGATCAAAAACCCGAGTTTAAATATCATTGTTCTCATGCTTACAAGGATCATGGGGTCGACCTCCTTGCACCAGGCATCAAGGCCACTGATGTTCTACTCAGTGGAATGCTTATGACCCACATTGTATGATTGGTGTGCCTCACTACTAAATAACATGAAGAGCTAGCTGACAGACTGCAAACAAGGTAGAAAGAGGAACTTCAGGTTCACATCTATCTTGTGTAGTTTTTTATTTGAGAGGGTTCCAGGATTGAGCTCTAGAGTTGATATCATTCCACATATATTGTGTGATCCATCCATGTCACAGTGGATCGAGGTGATGAGGCAGTTGGGAGGTGGTAGGGTGTCAACCCCCTAGAATTATGAGTTCTTCTTCTGGTGGTGTCAACAAGTAATAGCTCTGGACCACTACCCTTATGTAGGGATAGACTACAAAGGAGATCTAGACATTCCATTGCAACTAGGTTCTGCCTATGGTGATATAGGTAAATATTTTTTATATATTTCATTTTTTTGTGTTTTTCAAAGAGAATAAAAAACGCAAATATTTTTGGATGGTGTCTAGTATTGCCAATTACTTTGTTGTGCATATGTGGGTCCATGATGACCAGATGGATTCCCATGACATCGTTGGAGGAACTGAGGAGATGCAGAGAGAGTTCTTCAAAATGTGTGGGAGAACCTATCTCGTTTGACACATCGGATTCCTATGGTTCAAGTAGAGGATCTACCAGAGACCAGGCAACGATAGGTGGTGGGTGTGCCTCATGCATGGGTGCAACTCTTTCGGTGTCTCACAAAATCCGTCGTATGTTATCATGATATGCATCCAATGCCATAGGATTAGATGTCATGGTCATTGTATCTATTGACCATATATGTATTTTGAGGGTGTGAGCCCCAATTTTGTACTATGACACCATATTTTTGCAGAGATGAAATATAAAAAACATTGGTCTTCTGATTTACTTATATATTACAATGTGTACATTGGTGAATATGTTTTATTTACTTTAGTTATGTGACAAATGTCAATCTAAAACATAATTAGCATATCCATCAAATACATAATTAGAACTTCTAGGTATGTTATTATAAGTAATAAAATAAAAATGTCATTCAAAAAGTCGTACTTGTAGGAATCGTCAGAGTAGAGTAGGGTCTCACACATGGTAACTGTCGTTCAATTGACATACTACTAACTGGGAATCCATATGAACTTCTAAAGAATGAATACCATGTAAAATGTCATCGCGTAAAATCTCTATAACGAAGCTATATTCAACCACATTATTTGTTGATGGCCCTAGACAAACGTCACCTAAAGACACCAGTTGACCCTCGCGTGAGTTAACAACCCAAGAAGCGGAAGCCAAGTTCTGTGTATGATGACTGGAATTGTCTTTGAATCCTAGGTAAATTGAAGACTCCGTTGACATCTTCCAACCAAGGGAAAAATGAATAAGAAAGTCGATGACACAAAGGAAAATATATATACACTAAGATACACTAGTATACAAAGAGTTATGCCCAAGCTTTGGGGCTCAAGAATAATATATTTTCAAGTAGATCTCATTTATGGGCTCATCCAACATATTTTCTTCATAATCTTCCAATTCATAGGCTCCTTTTTCTAATACACATCACACGATATAAGGATCATGCCACATGGAGTTGAAATTGCCTGCCCCCAGTGGTTCTTTGGCTTGGTCATACAAGAGGACCAAGTCACCCTTAGCGTACTTCCGAGGACAAAAAAACTTATCATACTGGACCTTGACACCTCGATTATTCACTTCAATAGTTGTAGAAGCATCTTGACGTTGCTCATCTAGGATCTCTACGTGTATGGAGCGTTGTTCAAGATCGGAAGTGTCATATAACTGCTAGTTTAAGAGAAGGGATTTCACATTCAATAGGATGTATCAACTCCACACCGTGTACTAACTAAAAAGGAGAAAAACGGGTGGAATTGTTAACCGAGGTTCGATATGCCCGAAGTGCAAGATAAAACATGAGATGCCAGTCATATTTTCTTTGGATGATAGTTTTTTGCAAAATGGTCTTGAGAGACTTGTTCATAGCCTCTACTTATCCATTTTCCTAGGGATAGTAAGGGGGAGAATGACCATGTTTAAAACCCAGTTTTGATGCTAAATATTTCATCATTTCATTCTGAAAGTGATTTCCATTAACAGTGACAATCTCACTCAGGATTTTGTATTGGGCTATAATTTTATTGAACAAAAAAATTGTTGCAGTCTTATTATCAGATTTAATCATAGGAATGGCCTCTTCCCATTTAGTAAAGTAGTCTATCACCATGATAATATGAAAATACCCCCCAGTCGAAGTTGGGTTGCAGTCCACACAATCCACCCCCCACTTGGTGAAGGGACTGACAATGATGACTAGGTGAAGAGGGGATGGATGTGAGAACATCTTCCGAGCAAACACATGGTGTTATAACCCTAAATTGCACCACACATGTAGACCCGACATCGAGCCATCTTACTTACTATTTTTTCCAAGCCAATACAGAACAACTCTTCTTAAAAACATTATTTTTGAAGATGTACGCGCCCTACACCACTACTTCCCACGTATGTACACTAGTTGCACCACTATTGCCCGTGTATGTATGCTAGTTGCACCATTATAGCTTGTGTATACCCAAAAAAGTTGCAAAAAATAAAAAGTTGCAAGGGATTCGATGAGATTACGGGCTATTGGGTAGTTTCCCAACCAATTGACTGCCTATAGCACGTCACCCAACCAAATAACCATATTTTTTTCATATAAAAAGAGGTGTTGGGGTCTCATTCCAAGGAGAAACATAGCTAAAGTGAAACTCTTCCTATTTCATTTTCCCCCCTTGCCCCAAGAATTTGCAGCCACATTGTGATTTTTGAGCCAGAATTCTTTATTCTTGCCCTTTTTCCTCATCCATAATCCTATGCCCATTCTCTAGAGAGAAGTGTGAGAGAAGAAGGATACATGGAAGTAGTTGGAGCTTGGTGAAGAGGAGCCCAGGATTGGGTTTGAAGAGCAGTCACCGATCTCATTTTGTAAGTAACTCCGTGAGATTAATATAAAGAAGTACTTTTTTCGTCCCGCCATATGATGTGTTCAATATTCATGTTTGATTTACATTTTTTTATGACATCTAACCTACTAATTCATATATAGAATGCATGTTTGTAGTTTCTTGTTTGTCTTTTGGTGAATGCAAGTCAACCTTGGGAGGAGATTTGCAGTCGAGAAGTGACTGAATGCATAGGGATCGACACTGGATGTGGAGTTTAAGGTAAGACTACTGCATCCCTATACTTTGTACTTTATACATGAATGTGTGGTGTTGTCAGGATAGTTATTAAAAGTAGGATACTTTAGACAATTAGCTCTCCCTGCACTTTAGAACCCTAGTGTAGTCCGTAGGGGGGTTTTCCAACGATAGCAGAATTGGCGACCATACTGGGGAGCCTCTAGGGTTTTTAGGGGATCTTTTTGGGTGTTTTAATTGGGTTAATAACCTCTTTGATTTCTTTGTAAGTTACTGAATATTTAAGGAATTCTGGTCTTCCATAACAGTACTCCTTCCTTGTCATCTTGACTGTTATTTTTTTTTATTTTTTTGAGAAGTTACAAAGGTGTACACAGACTGCAGTGGGTCTGCATGTGTACATATGCAGCCTACCTTTGGACAACCAACGTACATATGCAGGCTGCTTAAGTGTCAGTAGCGTGCCTGTGTTAGGAAGCCTTTTTATTAAGAAGAGGCAGTCATCCTCTTCCCTGATTGAAGTTTGACTTCTCAGGGGTTTCTTGATTTAGTATTGGTCTCATTAGTTATAGTGTTTAGCTTGGGTTTGGCGTCAGTTTGCTTGTCTTTTCAAAAAATATTTCTTATGTTTCCTAGTTTTTTAAACCTATTTTTATCTTGAAATTTAAGAAAAATGAGTTGCATTTTGAAAAACAATTCCCCCTCATGGCCGGGGGGGAATGAATCATGTATTCATCAGTTTATTTTATAATCTTTTGTTACCTCTTCTTTGATTAGAAGAAAATATATAAAAAAAACTTAGCTTGTTAGATCTCTTTCTTTCTTGGCACCTGCTTTGCATTGTTATTTGAAAAATAAAAAGAAATTAGCATAGTGTTGTGTTTTCTTCTCATCTTAAAAGATTTTCAAAAGAAAAAATAAGAAAGAAAATCCTTATTTGGTAGTGTTCTTATAAGTTTCATTTTTCGCAAGAGTCTTAAGAACATCAGTTGCACTACCACACCCCTTTTGAGTAAACCAAGCCTTAAAAATAATGCTAATTAAAATTAATTAGACTTTATGTTTGTAGTGTCCATCAACTAGTCTAGGCTAGAACCTTGATTTAGGTTGGAGAGGAAACTCGTCAAGGATATAAAATAAACATATGAGTCTGAGCTAGGGAGTGTAAAAATTCTAGTAAACGTGGAATTTATCTGGGACCCCCCTCTAACACAGGGGATAAACATGAGGTCGTGTGTGGAAAGGTAGCGGAGATAACCCCTCCAAAGCCGAACCAAGTGTAGTGGGGAATGCATATAGAGGACTTGTCATGGGATACTGTCGGTTTCATTTTCCTATGGAGCTTTGTGGATCTTGAATCTGTTCAAGGTCCTCAGTTGTCTTCCGAACCACTTTCTTTCGATACCCTTGATAGGTTTCTGTCTTGATACCCTTCTCATTGCGGTCCACCCGACTATCGATTGTACCCACCTGGTGACTGTTCGCGAGCTGGCAACCTAGTTTCCTTTATTTTAGGGACTTACATAGGTGACTGCAGGGGTATACCTTGATACCTAGGGCAGACGTTGGGCCACTCTTTGAAGAGTATACTTGGAGGGTGCTTCCATGTTTGAGTTGCACTTGCACCGGTACGTTTCTCTAGTGTTGGCTGGCATAACTGTTCTTCCAACTAGATAGTGGTCTACTTGATTTTCCTTTAGGAACTTTTAGTGTGTGCTCTATGCTCCTTAGTTTTCCATAATGAGTTATTCATTGATTGATTTGGGTCTCTAACCTAGGGTGGTAGATCGCCCACTCCACCAGTCATGAGGAATTTTTGGTCTTCTACTTAGAAACATGGAGCTACCTCTTTATAGGCGTTGTTTTGATAACATTGATTTTCTAGATTCAGTATGTGAGACTTTTACAAACTTGAACGATCCCATAAGGGGAGAACCTATGCATAATATATTCATGGATAAATTTTTAGATGATACCAACCAAGGAATCCCTTCACAAGGGTATTCTTGTGCTTTTCCTTTTCTCAAAAACGTTGGTGTCCCTTTGATGGCCACTTTGTACATTCCTGGGTTGAATGTGGGACTACCAGTTTGGTTGGGTACCATTCCAAATGTCCTAAATGCTCTTGAGGCTTCTCATTTAAGAACTTTATGTCATGGGCACCATGTTGATGTTCCTTCATCAACAAAGTATTCTCCTCCTCCTTCTCTCGCCTCTGGTGAAAGTACAGTTACTAGTAACTGCAAGTCTAAACAAAGTAGAAAGAGGAATAATATGAAGAAGAGGTCATCAACCTCTGCAAGTCATGTTGAAGACCAACACCCAGCCTCTGAAAGTCATGTTGGGGGAAAGCACCCAATCTCTGCTAGTCATCCTGGGGGAAAAATTCCAGTCACTGCTAGTCATACTGGAAATAGGTCTATAGCCTCTGCGAGTCATGTTATTGACCCATCACCAACCTCTGCAAGTCATATTGGAGATGTGAAACCAACTAGTGCTAGTCATGTTGGGGGCATTGATTCTGTTGAGAACCCTAGTCAGATATGATGTAAGCTTAAGTTCCCTTGTAAGCTTTGCAAGGGATATCACCTTACTCATTTGTGCCCTGACATTCCAGAGGTACAAAGGTTGTGGTCCTTGTCTGCAAGCTCTTCTGATTCTAAGTCTTCTTAGGTTTCCTCACAGTCTATTCAACCATTTGTTAAGAAAGTGGTCACACCGATGTAGTCATCGGTTGATCCCACTCCTCTTTTGGGGGGAAAGGTGCCTTTTGACCATGTAGTCTCACAACCTATTCAGCCATTGGTTGATAAAGTGGTCATGCCGACGTAGTCTTTAGCTGATCCCACTCTTCTCTTGAAGAGTGTCGATTCTACCAAAGTGGTCATACCGATGCAGTCTTCAGCTGATCCCACTCTTCTCTTGGAGAGGGATGTGTCTACTGAATATGCTTTTATCATTTCCAGTTCAGTGCTTTTAGAACAAAGGGGAATTCCATTCATTCTGAGCACACCCCCTCCAAGCCCTAAGATGGTTTCCTTTGATTGGAATGATCTTGTTGAGCCTCATCTTCCTTCTTCTGCACATTTTCAAATAAGGGTTGAAGTTAATTCAACAAACATTTATCGATGTATTGTGGATGAAGGAGCCTCTACAAGTATTTTATCCTCCTCGATTTTGAAAGTCTTGGGATCTCCCGAGCTTATGTCTGCTTCGCATGAGCTGTTGGATTTTGACGGATGTCCTAGTGAATATTGGGGGTTCTTCCTCAGTTGCCTATCTCGTTAGGTGGGAAGAATGTCCTTGTCGATGTTATAGTGGTGCAAGTCCCGTTAGATTTTAATATGCTTCTTGGGCGTGATTATGTATATGCTATGAATGTTGTGGTGTCTACGCTTTTCTGGGTGATGCATTTCCCTCACAATGGAAGAATTTTCACTATTGAACAACTGGCATCTAATGATCACCATCCTAATTCAGTGTTATTTCAGACTACCCCTTTACATGTTTCTAGTGTTTGTGTAGACTCTACCCCGCCACGGGTTAATTATGTGGCATCTTATCCTCGGTGTTCAATTGCTTCTGAGCAGTAACCTGTACAATCATGTTTTCCTTCTTGAGACTTGGTCTCAACAATTGATCCATTGGTTTATCCAATGGGGGCATGGGATACCTTACTTGCCCCTTTTGGTCCAAGTGATCTTGAGTCTCCTTCTGAGTTTGATCTCGTTGTTTGTAGATCCTCAAGTCCTCATGCTTGTGATTATTCGTTGATAGACTCTGTCATTCCTGGCCAGAGCCTCCTTAATCATATGGAATATGGTTAGTTTACTTCACCCTTTGGGACTGTCGGCCCTCCTCGTTCACATGATTTCTCAGATATTGAATTTCCTTCTGATGAGGCTATTCTTGAAGCCATGAATACAACTTATGTACCATGGGAGGAACTACACAATGGTTTGTGTTTTCTTCCCTTTTGGGATACTTTCGAAGTTAACTATTGAAGAGACTCTTGTTCTTGTTGGAAGATTGGTTGTTGTCATTGATGTCAACCCTAGTCATGGGTTTTGGAACGCAAGATTGATGAAGGTATTTGGACATGAAGGACAATGAACATGTATATACAACACCCATGGATGGATAGTATACATCATGTTGTTTTCATTGGTATGTGGCATGTCACATGGATCCTCATGGTTGAGGAGAAATGAATTTTTGAAGATGACAAAGTGAATTGAAGAAGGAAGTACATGTAGGCCCTGAAGATAATTAAAGAAAAGAATTACAAAATAAAAAAGTGTCAGGTCGGCCCTAATGTTAAAAGGAAGTGACATAAATGGTATAAATACATATCATTATACATTCATTTGATACACAAGTCAAATTTAAGAGGATATCATAAGTAAATAAGGTTGGATTTCAAGGGAGGATGAAGTCTTTTGGTGATGTGTTCTAAGGTATGTTATTTTCAGGTCATCATACCATTTTTGCTATAACTTTGTTTCTAGAACGATTCAGATGGTGAAATTGATATGGTATTGATAAGACATATCAAGGTACTTGTGGTAAAAGTTTTATCTCTTGATTTTCTATAATTATGGAGATACACTCTGTGGAAGATATGATTTTTGACTAGTCCTTAAGCTAGTCAATAAACATGTGTTCTGGGTAAAATAGTCATAACGTCTTCATAGAGAATCCAAATGAAGTGGGACAAATTGCATTGGAAAGAGTACGGAATTTAGTTTCGTGTGTGCAATTTTTCGAATCTGATGTTAAATATTGAGCGGGGGGAATTCTGTAAAACTTCGGTCTCCTGAATAAACAAGAATTGAACAAAGTCTACCATTCTCTCTATAACATCTTTTTGGGGAGGATTCAAGGAGTGAAACTTGGAGAAGTTTCGGAGAATACATTGAGTAATATTATCTATAGGATCAGAGTATTCCAATAATTGAAGAATTTTAGAAATTGAAGAAATCTCAGGAAGCATTATCAGGTTCTATGTGATGGTTGGTTGATGGTGATGATTTAATGTAAAGTTTTATTATCTCTCATATAGTCTTGGGTGGAAGGAGCGAGAAATGATGGAGAGTTCAAATCTCTCTTGATATTGGAGGATTATATATTCCTCTTGGAATTTTATCCCTCCCTTTACAT
>CBVK0100683864.1:0-11722 GCA_900067695.1 Picea abies | reverse complement strand
CTCAGTTCCTTTTTCGTACAATAGTCTAATGAGACCGAAAAAGGGTTAAACTATCGCTCGAAAGACGCCCTTTTTGACCTTTTAACAAGTGTGAAAGGAAGAAAGGTCACTCGATAATCTTTTCATATTTAGAGAGTTTGAAAAGGGTTTAAAGGAGACTCCAGGGGGGTTCCTTTTTCATGTGTTCATATCCGTACAGGTCCGAAAAAGAGATAAAAGTTTACCCAGTTACGTTCTCATATTATCGAGCTCGAGAACGAACTATGACTATGCTCATAAGTGTGACAAGGTGAATAATCCATCAGGACTGCCAGGAAACCTGCGATGTCAGAACTACAAACTAGGGGTTTAGTGAAGCCATTATACCATTAGAGAAACCCAAAAATGACTATACCTTGTGAAAAATGAAAAGTTTATAAACAACAACACAATGAAAATTCATTTACCATTTCATTTTTCACAAGGATTGTGGAGTAGTGGAGAATCTCATTTCGAAGTGGATCTTGTTTTGTTCATTGCCGGAGCTACGATTGACCATTTTGCTTGTTGTTCAGACTAGGTAGATGTCCATCCCTTCTTCTTTCAAACACATGGTTTCAAATTCATTTTAATAGCATCATTTATTTTAAAATATGAAGCCCTAAGTTGCCCCAAATGAAACCAAATCAACCTCTTTCACAATTAATGGAAAAATGGGATTCTTTGTGAAAACAACGTTCTAGTAAAAGATGGATAAGATGCCAACGCCATAGAAGTCAATTAGATAGGTCATTTTTTAGCAAGGAATCCATGAGAAAATCCCCACACATGCCCACACAACCATAAAATCATTTTGATCTTTTTAAACGTTTTTATCATTGTTTTATGAATGTTAAATGCTTGAGAGAGGGCGTGGTGGTTATAAAGAGTGTGTGGTTACTTTTAAATGATGTGGGCATCTTATTTCATGTTTTAAATTGCTTTTGAAAATTTCCGAAATTGCCAAAACATGGAAATAATGAGTTTCTTTATTTCTTTTTGTTTTGTAGGTAACTTCGGCGACCATGATCGAGTGGAAAGAAGGAAAACATGAGATGGATGATTTAGCTACCTTGCGGAGTCCTCGCACACGGGCCGCGTTTCAAGATTTTGATTTGCTCAAATTCTTCAAGTTGCAAAAAATGAAGAAAGAGATCTTATTGCTCGAGCATATGATTGGCCTATGGGATGTTGTAGAGAAAGGATTTTGTATCGGCACACAGCTTTTAACCATTGAGTTAGAAGACGTTTATTTTTTGACTAGCCTCTCAAAAAGAGGGGTACCCATATCTTTTACCAGGCAGAGGGTGCTACCCGAGCAAGTGGATGTGTATCTGACACGCCATTGTATCCCGGGAGAAAGAATGGTAGGGGGTAGCATCCCTATCAAGGATATTTGAGAGTTTCCCCTCTGGTCTATACTGTTTGCTATCATGAGCGTGACAGGTATCACTAGCATGCATTTGGCATCAAGATCACAGGTGGCTTACGGTGTTCAGTGTTTGGAATCAACACTGTTCAACTGGAGTGCAGGGTTCCTTCGAAACGTGAAGGAACATATTTCATGGTGCAGGACTGGACATAAGCAGTTTGGTTATGGCTCATTTTTGGTCTCATTTTTTCTAGAGTGCATCCCTCAGATGCAGCCTCAGATAGCACTGGCAGTGCGACCAGTGGATGAACCTCGGATGGAGAGGTGGACTAGTCTGTCTCCAAGGCTAGTATCGGAGTCAGAGTTCCATTTCACTGGCGATTTATTTGCCTGGCTGAGACGGTAGTATCTCTGGATAGAGGATTTCCCTTATGCTGAGGTATATTTTCGCGAGAGCATGGATTTGATTTTGCCCACAGGGTAAGACTGGAATGTGTCAGGTAAGAGACTAAGCCATACCTTGTCTAGTTTTTGTTTTTTTTGAGTTTTTGATGTATATCTATTTTTTTGGGGTATGTTGAAGAGTTTTAACGGATGTATGTTTTCAATGTGCACACAAGGGAGAAGTGCGCCCGGCTGATATACCGGTACCAAGACATCGCGGGGGCATCCCGGTTGCAGCAGGTCCGGCAGTACTAGTGCCAGGTCTCCGGGAAGTTGAGAGAAACCTCCAAGGCCTCACGATGGGCATTCCTTTTTTGTAGAGGGGAGAAGTGCCTTTACATATGCAGAGGTACACTGTGGGAGTACCAGAGAATATCAATTCTCTATTGGGGCACGTAGTGCGTGTGGTGATGTGTTACTCACAACACAATGTAGTGCTGCGAGATTAGAGTCTCTCCGTTGATTATATTTTGTATGCCTTGTCAGGCGACGTTGTATGGGTGGAAAAGCCCAATATTTTTCCTTTCTACATACTTTTTGATGTAATCCAAACATTTTCAGTCACGCCATATATGTATATATATATACAGTTTCAATTTTTTACAGTGCCAATGATTTGTACATGATGATGTTTGTGATGTGTTTTAATTTACATGTAATGTACAGTTTTGTTTTCCTTAACTCTTATATGTGGGCAAGATATTGATCCATGATATAGTTAGCTAATGAATCCAAAAAACTATTAAGCTCTCTTGGAATGTGTCTATATTCAATGTAATCGAACATTCGTTCAAGGTGGAGAACTTGTAAGTGTAGACATAGCAGGATAGGACTACGGATAGCGTAGATACGGTTGATTTGATAAACCATGAGTTGGGAGTCTAAGTAAATAATGATGCAAGATATACCTAGGGAGGAGGATTGGGTCAAAAGTCCGATGACAACATGATATTCTGCCATGTTGTTGGTTGTTGGTCCTAAGAAGATACCTCCTAAATTCACCACCTCGTCAAATTGGTAAATAACCCATGCCGCCGAAGCAATGTTCCGAGTATGTCGACTAGCACCATCCATGAACCCAAAAATATAGGAAAGGAAGACATCATCTGCGCATGAAAACACAAGCACAGTCATGAGTGGCAAAGGTAAAGACTCGAGCACACGAAAGAAATAGACACACCAAACTAAAATACAATAATGTACAAAGTACAAATGCTAGGTGATCTAGGCATAGTACTTTTTAAGGTAAATCCCATTTTGGGGCTCTCCCAGGGTAATTCCATCATGATCTACGAGTTCGTAAGCACCTTTGTGTAGAACACGCTTCACGATGTAGGGACTGTGCCACATAGGTTCTAATTTTCCCGTCCCCAATTTGTCGTGAGCTTGGTCGTAAACGAGGACTAAGTCTCCTTTTGCAAAAGCCCGAGGGTGGATGGATTTGTCATATTGACTCTTAATTCATTTTTGATGTGCCTCATTGGTGAGAGCAGCATCGCGATGTGTTTCGTCCAACTTGGAAAGATACAAGAATCGTTCTTCTTCAGCAGAAGTGTGGGGTAAGAGTTCTACTTTCAATTTGAGTGATGGAATCTCACACTCGATTGGTAGGACAGCTTCAATGCCATAGACCAACTGGAAAGGAGTGAATCCAGTTGAGGTTTTCACAGAAGTGCGATAGGCCCAGAGAGCGGAGAATAGTTGTAAATTCCATGATGTCTTATTTTCCCCTACCATGCATTGGATCATGGTTTTTAGGACTTTGTTGATAGCTTCAACTTGTCCATTTGCTTGAGGGTAGTAAGGGGATGAGTTTTCATGGAGAAAACCCAATTTGACATGTGACTCGCTCATCATTTGGTTTTTGAAGTGTGCACCATGATTAGTGAAAATGGCACGTGGTACTCCAAAATGAGTTATTTTATGGTTGAAAAGGAACAGAGTTGCAGTACGACCATCGTTCAGGAAGGTAGGCATAGCCTCAGCCCATTTGGTGAAGTAGTCGATGGCGACGATGATGTAACCGTGACCCCCGACTAAGGTAGGCTTACACTGCATGAAATCTATGCTCCATTTAGCAAAGCGGCCGATGGCGATAATGGGGTGCAGCATAGTAGGGTGGGTGCGTGCCTTCTTGTTAAAGAGTTGGTAGGATGGGAATTTTTTGACGACCTTGATGCAATCTTTGAAAATGGAGGGCCAAAAGTAGCCGGCACGTAATATTTTTTGGGCTATGGCCATCCCAAAGAGGTGACCGCCATAGGAGCCAAGGTGACGATCATTCAAAATGCGTTCAGCCTCCTCGTGAGTCAGATAGCACCGAAGGATGGTGTCAATACCATGGCGGTACAAGGTGTTGCTGAGGACAAGATATCGGCGAGAGTGGTGATGAATGCATCGACGCTCTTCGCGAGAGATGTTGGGCTGAAAATATTGAGTTTGAAGGTAGAGGAGGATGTCTCCATACCAAGGATTAGAGGTATTGATGAGGAAGAAAGATTCATCAGGGAGAGAATCTCTAGTTTCGATGTCTTCATCGGCACGAGTTAGAGCACAGATGAGCTCGAAAAACACCAGGGATTTTTTGTCTTTAGCCTTTGTAAACTCGAGATCGAATTCTTGAAGAATAATGATCCATTTTGAATATTTTCCCCCAAGCACTTGACGTGTCAAGACGTGGTACATGGGGTTGGAGTCTGCAATTACCATGGTGGTGCATAATAAGATGTAATGGCAGAACCTATGGACAGTGATGACGGCTACCAGATCCAGTTTCTCAACATGCGAATATCTGATTTTGGGTCCAGAGAGACTCTTGCTTAGATAATAAATCACATGTTCTTCACCGTTAGGGTCCTCCTAAACCAACACCATCGCAATGGTGGAAGTAGAGGCGGCCAAGTAAAGGATATAATCCTTTGTATACTCCAGAGGGTGTAACAAGGGAGCATGGTTCAAGGCGTGCTTGAGAGCATCGAATGACCGTTGGGCAGTGTCATCCCAGATGAAAGGGGTGTTTTTCTGCAGTAACCGCATAAATCCTTTAGTGATCTCAGCATAGTTGCAGATGAAATGACGAAGAAATTTTGCTTTGCCTTGCAAACTTTGGAGTTAGGTTAAGTTGGTAGGTGGGGGTAAGGCTAGGATGGCCTTAATATTTAAGGGATCCACCCTGATCCCATATTTGGAGACAATGAAACCGAGGAGTCAACCGGATTCGACAATGAAAATGCACTTGTGTGGGTTCAAGTGAATACGATAGAACCTGCATTGAAGAAAAATCGCCCGTAAGTGATCAATGTGATCGAATCGATTGGATGAATGGGCGAGTAAATCGTCGAGGTAAGGCACCACTATATGTTTGATGTCGTGGAAAGCGTATGACATGGCCCACTGGAAAGTAGCACCAGGATTTTTAAGGAAAAAAGGTAGCTTTCGGTAGGTGAAAGTTCCCCATGGGCAGATAAAGGCTATCTTATGTTGATCAGCGGGTAAGATTTCGATCTGGTTATACCCAGAAAATCCATCCATGAAAGAGAAGATTACACTCCCTGCGCAATTATCGATGATTTGGTCGATGAAGGGCATGGGGTAGTTGTCCTTAGGACAAGCTTTGTTGAGGTTGTGATAGTCAACACAAACATGGATGATCCCTTGTTTTCTAGCAACCGGAACAAGGTTGGACACCCATTCGGTTAAAGGGACAGGGTAGATAAAGCCAGATTTGAGAAGTTTTTCAACTTCTACCTTTATAGCTGCGATCTTCTTGGGATGAACCGGGCAAAGTTTTTGTCGAACGGTTTCGCGTCAAGGTAAGTTTTTATTTTGTGTATGATGATTGAAGGGTCAATCCCTGGCATTTCCTCGTAGCTCCATGCGAAGACATCGTGGAATTCCTTGAACAAAGCACTGTAAGACACCACTTCATCGAGTGTGCAATTAGCACGAAGGTGAATGTTTTCCATGAAACCTTCTTTGATCGAGATGTCAATAACGATCGTAGTAGAGATGTTACCCATGTTCCCCTCAGAGAAATCATCTTGTGTGAGGATGGGAGATTGCAGAGCATTGAAAACATCGGGAGGGAAGACAGAGTGTATGTCTTGTTGAATTTCTTCCAACGACGGAAGAAAAGAGGATCGATGATGGTTGTCATCCCAAGGCAGGTCGTCAATGTTGAGCATTTCCATAATCGATTCGTTAGAGGGAAAAATGTGGGAAATGTAATCGACGACAGATGATAGGGAATCCAACCATGAGGGCATTGAGTAAGCATCGGGTGCCAATGAATTTGACTCATTGGGAGAGGGAGAGGCAGATTGAATAGCTACGTATACGGCCTCTTCTAGGCTAAGTGGCATAGTGTCACTGAGCACATCGAATTCCAAAGGACTAGGTACAATCCAAGGGTCAGATGATTCCAAGGATTGATACGGCATAGTCGAGATCATATTGACGATGACAATATGATGTGTGGTGGGTGGAAGTGGTGTAGGAAAAGTAGCCATAAGGCTAGAATCTTTCAATAAGCCAACACCAATGCTTTCATACGTAATTGGGTGGTCTCCCAAAAAGGGAATGTTGTTGGTAGTAGGGATGCAAGCGTCGGGTGTGAAGAAATCAAGATGATCGATGGTAACAATTTTTCCTTGATGGGGGAATTGTACACACCAAAACACCGACAAGGCGACAACAGTCATAGCATAGAACCAACTTCTTCTGAGTAATAGGTTGTAGTCGAGGGGAGCATCGACCACCTCGACGTCAATGGTAACAGTTTTGCTGCCCAACTGAATGACTAAGGATTGTAATAATCCATGAGGATGGAAACCTCGTCCATCGAAAGCGTGTAACATCGTAGAGGATTTGTTAAGGGTAGGCGATTTTAAGCCTTTCCAACAAGCTAAGGACATGACACAAGTAGAGGCTCCCTCATCCAGAATAGTTCGTTGGATTTGTTGATTGTGCATAACAACATCGATTTGGAAGGCTAGCTAGTGGGAGAGTCGCGGTTGATGATCGTCCAGATTAAACGTGAGGTTTTTTGATGACTCGGGATCAAAAGTGTCGATGGCAGCTAAGAGTGTTCTACGTTGGTTGGGATAGTGTTGTAGAACTTCCAAGGCGGACATAGCACATAGTGCTTGGGCCAAATCTTTTACAATATTGTAATTTTGGTCAGCCCATGAATTAGGATTAAAAGTAGATTTATGGACGGTACTCTTAGGAGGGCATAAGATAGAGTCAAAAGAAGGGTTTTCAATCTGAAGTGGCCTAGATGGAGGGCTAATAGATAGAGGGTTAATAGAGGATGGTAATGGGTCTGGTGGAGGACCGTTAGCAATCTTCGGCTTATCATGCTTAATTGACATGTTATATGTTGTAGAGTGAGTGGTTAGATTGACCCCGTTAAACATGTAAATGTGGGCACTTTTCGAGGCCTCATCATGGGGTTGGTTGGAACTGCCCCCCAGCATGGAGGTTTGGAAAACCAAATATTGCTGCTGTGGAAAAGGCTGAGTGAGCACAATGGGTTGTGAATTTCCCTTGAAAAGTTTGGCCACTTCATCGCGATGTGGATAGTCTCGGGTGTAGTGATCATCACCACAGATGAGACATTGGAATTTTGGTTTTCGTTGTGGTTGTTTTCCAGTAGCAGAGGTTTGTGGTTGAGTTTTGGGTTGTTCATTGTTATTGTTTTTCTTTGGTTTGTTTCTCACTTTATTCTTGCCCCTAAGTGGTTGTGAAGGGGTTGATTGGACCGCATTCACATCAGAGACCTGAGTTGGAGGGGGGGTGGAAGAGGGTGTAGTCGAGCTGGGATCAGCCATCGAAGCGGGTCACTGAATTGTTCCAGTCGACTGGGTAGAAGATTGGGTTTTGACGGAGCCAATAACTCCATCTGCGTGGGAAGCAGACGATGGTTTGGATGGATTGTTAGTGGTATGGGTAGCATTCGGTATCAAATCGTACAGAGTACCGGATTGTGAATAGACTAAGTCTAAATACTGAGCTCGGGCAATGGCTTCTTCCTCGGTGACCACACCACCCATGGAAACATCACGAGCGATCTGGAGTAACAATGATTTAGTGAACCATTCTGCTAAAAATTGGTCAGGAATGACCGCTTTGATTAGCCTTTGTCGTCATCTCCATTCATGAATATGATCGGAGATATGTACAGACATTGTCTGCGAAGAAAGGTTAATAGTTCGGTACCCGTCTCGTATCGAATGGGCAGTTGGAAGTGTGTGAGGAAGGACATGGCGAGGGAGTTGAAATCGTGAAAAGATGTGCTCGTGAAAAGATGTGCGTGGTAATTCAATATACCATTTTGTTGTGGAACCTGTAAGTGTTCGTTGGAAAAGACACAAATGAATAGAATCATCCATGAGGGAGTTGGATGAGCACCACAAATGGAAAGTCATCACGTGGTTGTTTGGGTCTTCTCTAGACTTTCCATCGAATTTTGGGATGTCGGAAGGGAGTTTAGCTGGGATAGCTGGCCAAACCAGAGAATGATAAATAGGATCATTCGTTAATTGAGACAAGTCTGGAAGGTCCAGGGTAGCTAGAAAAGGTAGTTGTTGGTTAATCTGTGGGTAATGCTGGTGTGGCATGGGGACACTAGTGGGGCCAATCACCAGGTTATGTGGATAATTGTAACTAGTGGGCCCTCTTGTGTGAGGTTGGTTTTGACCAAGGTACATAGGATTTTAGGTGTTTTGAGAAGCATGCGTGAGCGGAGGATAACCAGATGGGTTTTGAAGATTTTAGGTTAGGTTTGGAACTTGTCCATAAGGAGGTTGTTGCAGAGTCTGAGGATTGTGTCCTACTGGGAACTGTGGGTTTCCTTGAAAAAGGATGTTCCACAGATTAGGTGCGGCAGGCACATTTTGTTCGTGTGGTTGTTGGTGGACTCTGGATTGAGGCTGCCCCCCAGCATGAGGGTGCCCCTCTAATGGAATTTGTCCTCCGGTGGGAGGGTGCACCCCGACTTGAGGTAGAGTTCCCAGAATTTGAGAGCCAGATGTAAATGACTAACCGATACCACCGAGCAGATTAGGACCACCAAGACCAGTCCCTCTGGGTTGTTGGATAAGTATGGAACTTCCCAGTATAACTTGAGTAGTAGTAGTTTGGGTAGTAGTGGCAGTGGAAGCATTCAGTGCCCTAAACCCAAAAGGAAGTGTAGGTCTTGTTGTTATAGGTGTTCCAATCGCAGCTTGGTTGACCACCGCATTACCGACGGGAATAGTCAGAATGTGAGGGACCATTGTAGAATGGGACGTCTGGAGGGGAAGAGTAGGCCTTGGACCAACGGACGGTATGTTCAGACCAACGGGTGGTGTGGCTGTAAAGGTGGTGGTACCGGTAAAATGGTTTAGGGGTACGGTGTAGGAGATGGGTTCATCGACACCTTCCCCTATTCCATAAAGATCTCTCACCAAGCATGGTGGACTTCGAACAATGTCTGCGGTCCAAAAGGGGTCATCGGCTAAAGGGTGTTGATGAGACCCAGTCAGAATGTCAGAAAGGTTGACGACGACAAATTCTCCTGTGGAATTCAATTGAAGGATACGTCATTCATATCCCTTCGGAATGCAGTAAGCTTCCAGATATTCTGAGACAATCCAAAAATTCTCCAAAGGAGTGGGAACTTCTTCCTGGGGAGTTGTAGTGTTTTGAACCTCGCTCTGTTGAGGAGATTGCTCTTTAGAATGAGGGGGTGAAGGGGTGTTTCCTTCCATATCTTCTGGAGGAAGTTGTTGTAGCCTCTGTGAATGGCGTGGAGGGTTGATGTTTGCGAAAAAGAGTTGGTGAAAGAGATCTATGGCCAACTAATGAAAAGAGATAGCACATGCTAAAAAATATAAGAATCACAACCAAGCAAACAGGACCTTCTTTTGATGACCATACTAGTTGGTGATGAAATCCAACGTCGCGTGCTCAAGTCCAAAAGGGGCAGGGATAGGGTGGAATAGTTACAATGGTGACCTTCTTAACAGACTTACGCCTTGGTGCAAGCTTCCACGCAGAAATTGTGGATTTACCCTCCAAGGAGCCCGAGTGAGTTTGATAAATGTCTTCTCCAGGTACAGTGAGACTTCCCGTCACCGTCACCTTGTGTAAGACCCTAAATATTATGGCCACTAAGGTTACCAATTCGCAGTCAGCCCCTGGGTGGGAACAATCGACAGTCCGATCTGAACATATGGGCGGGGTATCGAGCCTGAAATCAACTAAAAGGCTTCCACGCAGTAATTGTGGATTTACCTTGAAGCGATCCCCATAATATGATCTGATCACCACAATTAGTTAAACCACGGAGGGTTAGTCCCTGTATCTCACCCGAATGCGACCTCATGCATAACCCCTGTGTGAGAGGGGGATCCCAGACATACTTATACGATGATTGGATTTGACTCTCCCTAACTCAGGATGCTAGTTTTTGTTTTGGAAACTTTGGAGAGTTATGCTCATAGCCTAATTCAAAGTACTAAGCCTAGTCTATTGTTGGTGGAGGATCCTAGAAAAGAAAAAGTTCCAAATAATTTTTAATTAGCATTGATTTTATGGCTGTTCTTTACGCAAAAGGGGTGCATGGAAGTGAAACGAATGGAATTATGAATCAGTCCCAAAAATGCATCAAATATGATAAGCATTCATATCTTTTTGATGAACATCTATCTAAGGAAGAGAGAGAGAGTTCTTTTCACTAACAAGCACTAATAAGGAGTGTCCTCAAACACGTTTTCTCCAATCAAATCCTGATGTGATGCTAAACTTTTGAGATTCCTTCTAACATGCACAATCAATCATGAAGATTCTTTGTTTTTGTTTGCATATGAATAATGATCAATTCAACACAATGCTCGTCTTGCTAATTATTGTCTTGTATGAATGAAAATCAAACTAGCACAAGCAAAAGTCATACAAATAATACACCCTTTCGTTGCAATCAAAACGAAAAGAGAAAGAAAAGAAGAAATCAAAGAGGAAACAAACTTCAAACCCAAAAATAAAAATTTGAAGAACAATGATCTTGACTAAAATTAAGATGAAGAGATCTGTAGGCCTTTGATGACCTTCACTGGGGTTTTTACTTAGTTAAACAGAGAAAAAGACAATGCATGGGTTTCGGACTCCAATCAACAGAAAAACTCAATAAAAATAGTGAAGAAGGCTACAAGATCCAAATAGTAAGATGTTCATTCTTAAAAAAGACAAATGTCAAGGCTGGAAGAGAAGAAGCATTGACTCTCAAGGTTACCCAGCAGGAGAGACACATAGGCAAAACCCAGGAAAATAAATTCCGGAAGGTTTATTGGCCAAAAGAGGGATGGGTTTCCAAAGGCAATGAGTGTTATAGCACTCTGTGAAAATATATTAGGGAGCGTCGGTGCTCTGTTAACATAGGGACAGGGGTTCCAGGTTCAAGAACTCCCAGAAATGTCAAAAAATTCAAAAAATTGCAATCCAATTTCGACAATTAAGATGAGTATGATGGGGTAGGGAGCCAATCAGCTCATGAAACCAATCAAAAGAGGAGTGAACTAGGTATGAAACAATCAAGGGGTACAACTAGGTCAATGAGGAGAAATCAAAACAAGAAGTTTTGATTTGAGGCTATCTCCCCAGCGGAGTCACCAGTTTTTGTTGTAGGAAAATCTCCCTGCAGATAGGTAGATTGCCTCAAAGAGCTTGACCCTAACTCTAAGACAGAAAATTCTTAACATGGACACTGACTTCCTTTCAAATCTATACAAACTAACACATGAGAAGGAGGGAGAACAAAAGTACCTTTTTATCAACGTTTGTCCCTGCACGCTCCGAGTTGAGCTACAATCCTTTTCTCCTCGCTGAGTCCTGTAGACAAACAAGATA
>CBVK0100683861.1:0-10771 GCA_900067695.1 Picea abies | reverse complement strand
TCTACACTGCTTCTTGTAGTGCCCTTCTTTTCCACACCTCCAACATACCCATACAAAATTTCCAGGAGATTTATATCTACCCTTAGACTTAGATCTCCCACTTGAGAAATTAGATCTATTTCTTTCCTGGGAACGTCTTCTTGCAAATAATGCATCTGTGATATGTCCTTCCATATTCTTTTGTCTCATCTCCTCTGACAAAAAGGATGAGACCACTTCTTCAAACTTCAAAGAAGTTGTATTACTACCTATAGCCACAACCAAACTATCCCATAAGTCTAGTAAAGAACACAATAAACTGATACATTTATCTTCATTTGAAATTTTAATCTCAATAGATACTAACTGACTTACCACAGTATTGAAGGCGTTCAAATTCTTTGCCACTGAGTCTCTATCTCTCATCCTCAAGTTATACAACTTCTTTCTCAAGAATAGTTTATTTACCAGGGACTTAGACTAATACAACTTCCCCAACTTTTCCCATAAATCCTTGGCTGTAGCTTCCTCTGACACATTTAGTAATACTGAATCGGAGAGACACAGTCAAATTGTGCTCTTTGCCTTCCGATCCATCTTTTTCTAGTCATCTGCAGAAGTTCCTGTAGGTGCAGTATCTGGATCTACCACGATCCACTGATCTATGTCCACCAAAAGATCTTCCATATTGAGCTTCCACAACTCAAATTCATTCCCATTAAAATTCTCGATCTCCATCTTCGAATTGCTTTCCATTTCTTTTCACCTGAAAAACAATACCGCAGATCTCCTACTATAAAAAGGCTTATCACAGTCCCAAGCCAAACCCTTGACCACAAAGGTGTCCCCCTGAAGCCAATAAAGATATAATACCAAATGTAAATTCTAACCTTGTACAATGTCTAATATAAACATATATTCAGAAAAGAACATAAAAGATACAATGGAAAATACAAACATTACACAAAGATTTTTCCCCTAGAAACCCAAACTGGGAAAACCAGCATATATTATATTCATTCATTGTGTTACATTGTTTACAATACAATATAAATATAGGAGCCAGAGGAATCCAAAAACCTAACCCAATGACCTGGACTAGTCCAAAACCATAATTCATTAACCGGAAATAGAAAACCATTGGCAAAAACCATGTGCCGAAAAAAACACCTAAATACATGACACATAACAGATCTGGAGCTACACACTATACTCGAGAACCCACAAGATGTAAGAGACCAAAGAGAAGCAACTGCCAGGAGCGCATTTGAAATGCTAAAGGATCTTACCCTAGAATTTAAGAAAATCACTGATCACAGTGCCCAGACCTATGAACAACTCATGGAGAACTCAAAACTGAAGGCACTGGAGTCACAGCTCCAACAGGTGAAGTATCAAGCTGAAAACATACAGGCGTAGCTGAATTCCCTGTTAGTTGTGGAAAGAATGAAGTGCTCCCAAGAGAAACGCACTGCACAAAAGAAAATCCATACTATCCAGAGCAGAGTTATGGAGGTAACTGAGAAAATCCAACACGTACAAGACAAGGCCTATCAATTGTTTACAGAAGTAGAAGGCCAAGGAGAAGAGCTAGAGAAGGTTGTCACTATAGTTGAACAACGTCTAAAGGGACCTATCAATGATTCAGTTATCCAAGAGTTCACTGAACAAGAGGTCGTAGCACAACAACAAGTCGAAGCATCTCGAGCCAAGATAAAGGAATTTGAAGCAAAGCTAGTTAGACCATAGTGACTCGTGACAAGTCACAGGTGAGTGTTGGGGGCCTGTTGGCCCTTGACCAAATTTTGGGAGATTCTTGGTCATGTTGACTATTTTGGGACTTCGACAGCCTGTCGAAGACGGAGCGCAAGATAAAGCAAAGATCATGAGATCTCGACCCTTTTTTGGGTCTTTTTTGGGATTTGGGAATATGTAATGGGTATGGGATGTTGGCCCATGGGTTTACCCATGTTTAGGCCTATTTTGTATGTATAAATAAAAGGCCAAGAAATGTAAGAAGTAGTGTGCAAGTTGGCTAAGTGATAAGAGTTGGATCTGTGTGATCAAGAATTGTAAGGCTTCATGCATATTGTGTGAGACTTGCAGAGCTAAGTGCAAGTCATTGTAAGATACTGTGAAGGGATTTGTGCTGTAACGCAAGGAAGGAGGATCTAGCAAGATGTGCAGATATCCTATCCTATGCGGAGTAGGGGTTTTGTGGCTCTGTGCATGTAGATGACTGATTGAAGCTAATAAAGAAGAAGAATTGGTGGACGTATCCCCAGGGTGGGGGTGAACCACGTAAATACTATGTTATTCTTCTTTGTGGAATGTTCTGATGCAATTATGTGATATTTGCTAAGTGCTTGATATAGATAGATAGATAGATATATTTATTCTTTGTGCTTATGATGAATCTGGATGCTAGATCTGTCTCCTTTGAACTTGCTTAGTGCTTGAATCTGCTAGATCTGATCTAATTCCTTATTCTAAGTGCTTATATACATTAGATCTAGGTGAATGTTGTGATGCTCTATTTTATCTACGAAGTAGATATTAGTTAAATAGTAATGAACTAATGGTGCAAAGTTCTCTATTAAGTATTGTAATCACAGATCTGTGTCCCAGCTAAGGTTGTAGACACCTGAGTCCTATAACCACCCCTGCCTCTACCTCGGGTGAGACTTCATCTACTTCGCAGGTGTTGCCGAAAGGCCCGGTAGTTAGGGTTTCGTTGGTGCATTTTTGTAGCATTGAGCACTGGGTCTGCCCTTGTGCCAACACCAAGTCATTGTCTTAGGAAAAGGTAGTATAAACATTTTAACTAAGGAAGGAGAAAAAAACTTACACCTGATTTTTATTATTTTTCTTGTCTGAAGCATAATCTGATGAGCACATGGAATATAATCACTGTGTGATTATGGATAAATTCCCAAGATATCAACTTATTGCAAGAATCCAGATGAAAAGTAACAAAATGTTCCCATTGACATTAAAGCCATCCAAGAAGAATAATACAACGCTAGTTGTTGGTAAAGTAAAAGATGTGCAGTTAGACACTGCATTTACAACAAAAAGTGTGTGCAATTCCAATGAAGAAAATAGTGCGCACAGTACCAAGAAAGGAGAAAATGGTGCATAAATGAAGGCATCATTCCAATATGAAATACAAGATGATTCCTATCTATGGAATTTCATATTTGGACATTTTAACTTTGGAGGTTTGAATTTGCTACACACAAAGGATATGGTAAAAGGTTTTCCATGGATTGAAAAACCAGAAAGAATATGTGAAGGCTACATATTTGGCAAGTAGCACAGAGAATCATTTCCAGTTGGCAAGTCATACAGAGAAAAAGATCCACTAGAAATAGTACATTCAAAAAATTTTGGACCAATGCAAACTCCATATATAAGAGGCATTACTTACTTTCTGACATTTATTGATGATTTCTCAAGAAAGACATGGATTTGTTTTCTAAAGCATAAATTTGATGCACTGGGTTGTTTTTAGCAGTTTAAATCACTTGTGGAGAAGTAGAGTGGTTACTATATCAAGTGTATAAGAATTGACAGAGGAGGAGAATACATTTCAGTAGAATTTTAGAACTTTTGTAAAGATCATGGCATATACAAGAAATTCATCGTGCGATATACATCACAGCAGAATGGTGTCACTGAAATAAAGAACATAACCATCATGGAAATGGCACACAGTATGTTGGTATCCAAACATTTTTCAAATGAGTATTGGGCTGAGGCAGTATCAACTACATTATACATCATGAACATATGTCCGAAAAAGAGTGTGAAGAACAAAGTTCCTCAAGAATACTAGACATGATTAAAGCATAATGTGGTGTTGCATACACACATGTTCCAGATGAACTGAGAAAGAAGTTGGACAACAAAGGATAAAAATGTGTATTCGTTGGGTATTCTGAAGAAAGAGAATGATACAAACTGTATGACCCTGTTGCAAGGAAGTTCATAATCAACCATGATTCTCAATTCGTGGAGAATGAAGCATGGGATGGAAGCATAGTAAAGACAATTAAGATAATTGAACATGATGACACAAAAGAAGAAGAGGTGGTTCAAACACCATGTAAACTTCAATGCACATTCCCTTCTATACCTGGAACTGCGACACAAATCATAGTGCAGAATAATATAGTGAGATCAACAGGTGCGTAGTCTACACCTGGAGCGCAACAAACATCAACATGCAGTCCAAGTAGTTCTACATACACAGATCCAAATTTAGCAACTTTGTTACCAAGAAAGACAAGAAGTCTCCACGACATCTATAATGAAGACACAGCAAATTCATTTACAATTTTTTCTTTGTTTTCACAAATAGATGATCCATTAAAGTTTGAAGAAGCTGTCAAAGATGATGTATGGGCACAAGCCATGGATGAAGAAATCAAATGAATTGAGGACAATCATACATGGAAATTGGTAGATGTACCTGAAGATAAGGATGCGATAAGTGTCAAGTGGATTTATAAAACCAAGCAAGATACATATGGAAATGTGCAAAAGTACAAGGCAAGGTTAGTTGCAAGAGATTTTACACAACAACATGGAATTGATTTCAATGAAATATTTGCACTAGTTAAGCACATGGACACAATCAAAACTATGTTAGCCATTGTCACACAGTACAAGTGGAAAGTTTATTAGATGGATGTAGGGTAAACATTTTTTAATGGAAACTTAGAAGAATAAGTGTATGTGGAACAACCACAAGGTTATGAGGCTGTAGGACAAAAAGACAGGGTGTACAGATTGAAGAAGGCATTGTATGGATTAAAGCAAGCTCTCAGATCTTGGTACAATTGCATAGATTTCTACCTCACACAGAATGGATTTCATAGAAGTGAAAGTGAGCCAATACTTTACATCAAAGAAAACTAACAAGGTAACATGTTAATTGTTTTCTTATATGTAGATGATTTGATATTTACAAGTGATTTTGGCATAGAAGAATTTAAGTCAATCATGAAGGATGAATTTGAAATGACTGATTTAGGGCTTATGATATATTTTTTGTGTATTGAAGTTCACTAGTAGAAAATTGGTATATTTATCTCACAATATAAGTATGCACATGAAATCTTAAAAATATTCAATATGATAAATTCCAAGGTAGCCCCAACACCTGTTATAACATGATTGAAGTTAAGAAAGGAAGATAAAGGGTCCAAGGTGGATCCCACACTGTTTAAAATATTTGTAGGAAGTCTTATGTATCTAATAGTGACAAGAACTGATATTATGTATGGAGTGAGCCTAATCTCAAGGTTCATGGAAACTCCAAAAGAATCACATTGGAAGGTAGGAAAGAGAATTATGAGATATGTGAATGGAACAAAATATTTTGGCATTAAGTAATCCACTTCATAAGATTTCAAACTTATTGGATACACTGACAGTGATTGTGGAGGAAGCATAGATGACAGGAAAAGTACCTTTGGGTACAAATTTCATTTTGGAATACGTATGGTATCATGGGCATCAAGGAAGCAACCCATTGTGACTCTTTCTTCACCAGAAGAAGAGTACATCGTAGCTACAAGAACAACTTGTCAAGCAGTTTGGATGAGAAGAACATTAAAATATTTGTTGCAGGAACAACAGGAACTAACAACAGTATTTTGTGACAACAATTCGTCCATCATGTTATCAAAGAATCATGTGTTTCACAATAAAACTAAGCACTTCGATACAAGGTATCATTTTATCAGAGAATTAGTGAATAAAAAAGAGATTTGCTTAGAGTTTTGCAGGTCAAAAGAACAAGTCGCAGATATTTTCACAAAAAATTTAGCAAGAGATGCATTTCAACATATGTGCAGTGGTATGGGAGTCTTCAGAGTAATAGATGAGTGACAGTAAAATGTAAATTAAATTTTTGATTTAAATTTTTGTAATCCCACCTACTTATAATTAAAGCGGAGTGTTGGAAATGGCAATTAAAATTCGGTGAGCTCACGTCTCCGTTGATTTGTTAGTTAGTCGATTTGTCAGTAGATTGTCAGTCAGTCAATCTATAAATGCAAAGTCGTGTGTTTAATCAAACTCAATATAATTCAGTCAGTAAGCAGGGGAGTTATAAATGGAGATGATCTTTATCTTTCTCGAGTTCAGTTAAGTAGATGAAGATTCAGTCAAATTAATTGTAGTCTTTAATGTTGAATCAGTTTTACTTCTACATGAAGTCTCAGTCACAGTATTTATATGTCCGAGTCTTTAGTTAGTCAAAAGAAAATGTAGAGAGAATAGGCGAGAGGAGAAACACCAGCTAAAGGTAGTCCAAGAAGACTGAGAGCTCAAGCTATGTGTATGTGTTTTAATTTGTAGAATTTGTTTAGAGGTTTCTTGAGATGAAGCTCGTCACAATTATCTTATTTTGTATTCATGCATTGTGCTGGAGTTAATATATATGAAGTAGTTTGTGTGTTGACAATTCATGTGTATTTTGAGCTTCTATTGTATTTCTGATTTTATGTGATAAGGATAGCACTGTGTTATTATGCATTCATAAATCATTTCATTAAGTGTGTTTTATCACAATGCATAGTAAAATCCAATAGGTTGTCCACTCCGCGATAAGTCCCAAGTGTTCAACAACGAAGCCTTTGTGGCACGCAATATTTGAAACTATGTTGTGCAGAATAGTCTACACGCTGTAAATCTTAGAGGGAGAAGATATGAATCCTCGCGAGGATGAAACATCATCCAACAAAAAACTTTAAAATCGACTCAAGGAGTGAGAGAAATCCCCCCAACAACTATTAAAAAATAAATGAGCAGCTTCCAAGTAAATAACAAGAGCTATAGAGTAGAAATTTTTGATTGCCCAACTCCATAATGATTCAACTGTAGAAAAAAACCAATTTTTGAGGTGGGTATTCTCCATTAAACCACTTTATTATGAAGACAAACCTCCCACATAATAAAATTATGGACACTTAACTTATTAACTACTCAACAGAGGTAAGCTATCTACAGAGAAACCATTAAAATGCAACTGGTAATTCAATAAACCACCAAAAGAATTAACACATTAGGATACTCAAAATATGAAAAGAGACATGAATGGGAAATCCAACATTTAATTTCCTTTGGCTAATATTTTATTATGTAGCAATGAGCACATTAAAGGTTCCCTGGTTCATCTTTATACCTCTTAGTTAAATATGAAAAGCATTCATATTCTTTCTCATCCAAGGAACCCTTTCTCCATCTCAAATATTCATCATATAGGAGACATTATTAACTAAGGGGATAGATGTAATGTCAATCATCCCCAACCCTTCATATTCCCCAAGCTCATTTCTCCTCTTTTTTTGATTTTTTTGTCTTTTTGTACCTAGGGGAAAAGGTTTATGAGAGTTTATTTTTTTAAAACACATTTTTTCTTCTTTTACAATAATATTTTGCCTTAACCTTACATCTTATGTTCTTTCCTTATGTTTTGATTAAATACAAGGATGGACATTGATTGTGATGGCATGGGGCCTTTCACACCAACAAGCCAATTTCTTCTTTGTTCGTAGCCTTGAACCTTACCCATGTCGATCATCATATATCCTATGAGTTGTTCTTATTTGGATCTGATTCAGATCACACCTCCCCATTGGGAATATTTTGGTCCCCAAAAGCTTCCAAGGATAAATGAGGGAACCTGCTTGTAATATGTTCCTCTCATACCACTTTTCCTTTCTTGAAGTCTATCCTTTGAGACCACTCCACCACATCTCTTCTTTTCCTCTACGTGTTATCCATGCCTTACATTGCATAATTGTGTCATTTTTCAACTCTTATAGAGTGTATGGTGCAAAGTATTGAACATTAGGAAGAACCTAGTGTTACTCCTCTTTGTCTAGCATAGAAGGTTCAAACAATTTCAAATACTTCATGCTTACTACCGAACTAGTCTACATATAAGGAATAAGTCTTACCTTGAAGTAATTCTCATTAACCTGCTCAACTATATCAAATGGTCCATATATAAGAGGCTTGAGTTTCTTTTTTTCTCCTTATAATCTTTCATTGCAAAGGTAAAGCCAGACCTTGTCTCCAGCACAGAACTTGTGATCCTCCTTGTGTTGTTCATGCCTAGATTTATACAGTTTATGGGTCTTCTCAAGATGCTTCTAAACCCTTAGATGTATCTACCTAATTTTTTCCATGAATGTGATGATCACTTTCTTTTCATATCCTTGTAACCCTGCTTCATCCTTTTGTTATCCATACATAATATCAAATGGAGAAGAATGAAGAATGAAGTGCTTTTTTGTAGGAGTGTTGAATGTAGATTAGTTTCTTTTCCCAAGACTTTGAATGTTTGCTATTGTATCCTCTCAACAATTCTCACAGGGTCAAGTTAACAACCTCATTTTGTCCTTCAGACTAAGGATGAAATGTAGTGGAATAATTCAACTTGGTATCCATTCTCTCCCAAAGCATTGTCCAAAATATACCCAAGAACCTATTGTCTTAATCAGATATGATGGAGATTAACAATCCAAAATGTACCCAAACATGGCTAAAGAATAGTTCAGTTGTCTCTTGTCTAGAGATTGTCTTCTTACATGGGATGAGCACACACATTTTGCTGAAGTAGTCTACCATGAAAACCAATTATTCATGGCCTCTATAAGTCATAGGAAAATATCCAAAACATTCCATGGACATGCTCTCCCAAGGCCTGCTTGGTACTGGCAATGGCAAGTACAAGCCAAGTTTTTGGTTCATTGGCTTGCTAGTTCTACAAATAAGGAAACCTATAACAAAATTTTCCACCTTCTCTTGCATCTTTGGCTACATACTATTGCAAATTTTCCACTATCTTTTTCACGCCAGAATTCCCAACAACTCTAGAACTATGTTCTTCTCTCATCAATTGAACTTGTATGTACTGGGGTATGCATATTATATCCATCTTGTATAACATCCCATCACATTCATTTCCTTCCATGGAAGTGACCAATCTCTCCTTCAACTACTTGTAGGCTCTTCTAAAATCTTCATCTTCCTCATAGTCTTCACTTAGAATTTCAAGAGTAAAAGGCTCAATATGCATTATCACTCCAATTGTTGCAGTCTTCTTCAATGGTGGTCGAGAGAGCATGTCTGCTAGCTTATTCATGGATCCTTTCTTGTACTTGATAAATAGATTAAATTTTTGTAAGAAACCTAACCACATTTAATGCCTTACCTACTGCATCTCGCTGTAATTTTGTAGGTATTGAAGGGGTTGATGATCTATGTGTAAGATGGTCACTTCTCCCATGAGATAGTGCTTATGTTTATTCATTGATTGTAAAATCACAAAGAGTTCTTTATCATATGTGGGGTATTCAAGAATCACTCCAAGAAATAGCTCTGAATGGTGGCACACAACCCTTCCTCCTTGCATGTGTACTACTCCTAGTTTATATACATTGGCATCAATCTCTAGCTCAAAAGGTCATTTCATATTTGGCATGGATAAAACTAGAGAATCATTGATTTTCTTCTTCATGTATTCAAATTCTCTTTATTTTTGGTTTTCCCCAATGAAATCTCTTTCCTTTAGAAATCAAGGCATGCAATGGATCTACTACTATGGATAATTTTACAATGAAATTCCTCAAATACCATGCTTCTCCCATGAAACTCTTGACCTCTATCATGTAGGTGGGGATAGTCCATTGGGTGACGGATACAATATTCTCCAGATCCACTCTCAAATATCCTCCACTGATTATGTGTCTAGGATAAATCAATGATGTCTTCCCAAACTCACATTTCTGCAAATTAGAAGAAATTCATTCATCCTTAAGGTATTTGGTACCTATGTCACATGTGAGAAGTGATCTTGCCACATATTGATGAAAATTAGTATGTCACCTAGATATGCTATTGCAAAAGATTAAATGAAGGGGTGTAACACATCATTCATTAGTCTCACAAAGGTTGCAAGTGCAGTGGATAAACCAAAAGGCATTACTAACCACTCATACAAACCTTGTCTTGTTTTGAATGTTGTCTTCCACACATATTCTGCTTTGATCCCCACTTGATGGTAGCTTGATTTGAGGTCTAGATTGGTGAAGAAATTTGGCTTGTTGTAGTTGATCCAACAAGTCATCAATCCTTGGCAAAGGATATATATTCTTAATGGTGATTTTATTTAGGGAACATTAGTCAATGCATTTTCTCCAACTTTCATCCTTTAGAACCATGATGATGGGTGAGCCACATGGTGACATATTGGGTCTAATGAATCCCTTCTCTAATAACGTTTGTAGCTACTTCTTCACATCATATTCTCCAACAATAGATTGTGTATGCAATCCAATGTTAGGAGGTGGTGATTCTAGCAACAAGTGAATCTTGTGTTCAACCTCTCACTTGGGTGGTAGTCCATGAGGCTCTTGAAACAATTCCTTATAGGATTCTATCAATTGTTGTATTTGTTGGTGATGCTTGCCACTACATCCTTCCAAGGATGCCTTCATCTCCAACTTGTTGTCTTCTCCTTGTTTCATTCCTTCTCTCAAAAACAACAAGACAAATTTCTTCATACTATCCATGATTCTTCTGGCCTGATGAGTGCTAATTAGAGAGAGTTTGGATTTGTCATTACGTGCATTTATAGCATATGAATTTTCCTTCTTGACTAGCCTAGACTAGTTTTATCCTAGATATTATTTTCGGGATTAAATGCGTAGTGTAAGTCATTAATATATGACCCATATTTATGAGTATTAGTTGCAACTGACCAATAATTCTC
>CBVK0100683853.1:0-13647 GCA_900067695.1 Picea abies | reverse complement strand
GCTAGTCACCTCTATTAACTAGACCCGATAGTCAACCAACATAGTCGACTACGGAAGTTAGTTAAGAAAGTTAGTCGAATAAATAGTTAGATACGACCGACCAAGCAATTAAAGAATGTAACCGACTAATAATTGTACAACATGTATCTATGTGTGTGTGTGTGTGTGGCTATGTAATGGAAAGGAAGAGGCTATTTTTGTTATCAAATAAAATGCAATGATGGTTCTCCCACTTCTTATATATGTCTACTTAGGTATTTGTGTGAATATATAAATAATGTTGTGTAGTGTATTGCTCTATGTATGGATCTAAAAGTAACTTCTCATACTTTCCCTTAGACTACAACACACCTTCATTGGATAAGAAAGTCAAAGAAAAACTTGAGATGATGTAAAAGTCGTTTCCAGAACTTTCCCTACGAAGAAGTGAATTGTGGTGCACTTTTTGTATGAATGAAGGGTGCACAAAGGATTATTGAAAGCATTGGGAAGAAAATGATAAAGACTCTGATGTAAGACCACTCAAGATCGAACATTATTGTGAAATATGTAAAATCATAACAAACCATACCATAAAAGATTGTTTGCATAAATTGGAAAATGATAAACCTAAATAATGTTCCATATGAAAGGAACCAAACCACAACATAGTCAATTGCCAAAATAATGGTCAAAATAAACCTAATTATCAATCGGTTTTTCATAAGCACACAATGAAGAAAAACCAAGCCTAGACAAGCAAAGGAGGTGATGGAGTTTATCAAGGTCGAGGAGGATATTGGGGGGATTACCGTGAGTGGTATGGAAATCAAGGAGGATCTAAAAATAAATATTGTTACGTTTTCTATACGGAAGATCACATCAGCTTATATTTTTCATTAAAATATTGGATCGATCTTCAATATTGTACTATATGTGGAGTAGGAGATCATTCCTTGGAAGATTGCCCCATCATGTTTGACAAGATAACAAACATGAGAATTTTCAATCTCCTGCAAAGTGTTCCAAAACACGAGGCATTGAACTCTAAAAGCATAAATGTAGTTACTAGATTGGGAGCAAAGAAAGAAAGCAAAACAACTTAGATAAAAACTATAAGAAAACATAATTGGTATATATATCCTCAAAGGAAAGGAAAATCGTGACAGAAGTTGTTGGTATGTTCGATGTTATTACAGAAGAATAAATTTGACAGGTTCACCGACATAGAAGATACTAAGAAGGTATGAAGAATGCAATCCTCGACGAATTCCTTAATCTTTTAAAACAAGAAGAGTCGGTCTCTAGACTGTTGGAACTATATTGAATATTCTTAAGGAATGTAAAGAAGAATGGAGAACATGTAAAAAATTGTGCCAATTGACTCAAGAAGAAAGATTCCATGATGAGGGTGATCCACAAGTTGGCTTGGAAGTCAAAGGTTTTATGATTCCATAGGTGATTTTCAACTTTGCATCTCAAGTTAACATTCTCTCAAAAAAACCTGGATTAGAATGGGCAAACTTGACTTGGTCAAGTCCAATAATTTATTAAAGTTAGCAGGAANNGTCAAGTCCAATAATTTATTAAAGTTAGCAGGAAGTTAGCAGGCCAAAGATTTGTAGAACCAATTGGTATATTAAAGGCGTGAAAACAATAATTATGGGCATACTAATTGTGGTAGATTTTGAAGTTATTAACATGGTCAAGGGTATTCCCACATATTTAGCATTGGTCAGTCGATCATGGGGTCGAAAGATGAAGGCAATGATTTTCCTAGAAAAAGACAAAATAAAACGGAAAGGGAATGGTAGAAGGATTATTATACCATTGGATCCTAGAGACTGGAAACCTTGGTCAGAAACTTGGGAGGAAGAAAGCGATGTAAGAAAACTTTATCAGGTAATCCAAGGAGAAAAATACAATGTTGAACCAAATGTTAGAGGACAATTTTTGTATGGCTAACCCTTGTTTGTGGGTCAAAATTCTGACATAGAATTATACGAGTGGAAAATGGAGAATTACAAATCAAAAGTAAGGGAATATTGGGCATTGGAATCCATACCGAAAGAAAGATTTTGATCTTGCTTTTCAATCAAAGCAGAACCCACTGTATGTGAGAAAAGAATTGGACAATATCCATGTCTAATACCCAGTGGCAAATGGGGAATTACAAATCAAAAGTAAGGGAATGTTGGGCATTGGAAGCCATATCGAAAGAAAGTTTTTGATCTTGCATTTCAATCAAAGAAGAACCCACTGTATGTGAGAAAGGAATTAGACAATATCCATGTCTACTACACATAGACTTGAAATCAACTACAATCCCTCCCTTGAGATTTAAAGAACATGAGTCACCTATAGTCCATGTCGACAAAGTGTCGAAAATAGTTGGCGAGTAGGGTCGATTATAGAGCTTGGTGTAGTTGTTCACATGTCAAGTCACACGATGGTGGGATACTCATGCACCTTAACTGCATATGTGACCCATGTCCACAATGTACTTCATTGAATGATTTGGAGGGAAGAAATTTATCACCAAGGATAATTTAGTAAAATTTAAACCAAGGTCAACCTAGAAGCCCATACTCAGGACTATGAAAAAGAGTGGAGAAGAATTGGATACAGAGATGAACGAGTCTGAACACACATGTTCCCATATACACTGGATGACTTACCCTATAAATGGTACAAAATTGAAGAGGCCAAAGGAGATACGTACACCTAACTAGATGATGGGACCTTGTTTTGACATTCTTTTGACCATGTTTTTCATTTTTATTTACATCCTTTTTCCATGATTATTGATCCTTTCCTTACCAAAGATGGTACATTTTCTCGAAGGTACTCTTTCATCCACCAATTGTCATTTCATTGAGTTCTATTAATGTATTAAGAAGAGTTTGTATAGTTATTTACATCCTTTTTCCATGATTATTGATCCTTTCCTTACCAAAGATGGTACATTTTCTCGAAGGTACTCTTTCATCCACCAATTGTCATTTCATTGAGTTCTATTAATGTATTAAGAAGAGTTTGTATAGTTTCTATCTAACTTGCAAATTGGAAATTGTTACAAATTGTGTTATATGTTATGTATGTTGCATATTCGAGTTTCAATTGACTTATTCAGATTGCCACAAAACCTTTGGTATGGATCTGCAAAATTCCAACCACTACATTTCCTATTTCCATTATTACAGAATCATTGCTACGGATCTGCACATTCCAGCCTCTATATTCCTTATTGCTACATGCTCATTGTTGTGGAAGTATGAAACACCTTTGCTACAAAACTATGAACTCATCATGTTGTTGCAGAACCTACAGTCGATGCACTAGAATGTCTTGAATGTATGATTCCATTATGAATTAAATGGAAACATCAAGTTGGTTATCAAATTGTTGTTTGGTTGGAGATGTCCTTTGAGGGTATCATGAGTTATGCAGAAGATACTCGTGTGGAAATTCAAAGCATGGGAAAGGTCCTAGAGATGTTGTTGCCATAATTGCTAAGTCATGCGGAGGAGGCGTTACTCGCACTGAAATCGGTGATTTTTTGGAAAATTTCAAAATTGATATTCTTAGTTCTTTGAGCTCACAATTTGATAAACTACATGTTAAGAAGAAGCAGGAAGAAATGAGTGGGAATTATCCATATTTTTCTCCAAATTCAAGAACAAGCACCCCTTGAGGGAGTGCCCATTGAATAATGTTTAAGTCTATAACATTTTTTATCAAAATCATGTCACCAATAGTTTCCCTTCTTTGCCTAGATTGAAATGTGTGTATCAAGAAAAATAATGAAAAGACTGATCATATTTGTTTCATTGCCCAAAAGTGACCTTGGCAACCTCAACCACTAGGTATGGTTCAAGATCCTTTTCAATAATGTAATGCTTTTTGTACTAACCAACAAATGCAATAACCTTCTCAATCTTAGTTTCCTTTCATTTCTTAGTAACAATGGCCACCTTAGTCAATCCAAAGTTATCAATGGTGACAAGGTTGGTGAGGATCTCACTTTGAAGCCCAACAACAACAAGTAAATATGTAGTTTCCCCAACAATAGTTTCAATTACCTCAACCACAACAACTATTACAACTATCTACTAGCAATCCTCCATTGAGACCACAACTACCTGCACAACCCATAGTTAACCTAAATAATAAAACAACTATACCAACTTACACTATTGAGTTGAGCAACTTTCCTACTTGTTCCATTTCCCCTAACGATTGTCAGGACATTCACTTAAGATCAAGGAGAATTATCAATAATAAAAATTATTTGATTGTCTCGGAAGATGGAGAGGACAAAGTTTAATACCAAGTAGGAAAAGAACCTATAGAAAATCAATCTACCAACCATCATCCAAATACTCCACAGTTTACTTACCCTAAAAGTTCAAAACAACCGCAACCAAGGGCTGCATAACTTCCTTTCAATCCAAAGAGGTTAAGTATAGACAAACCTATTGACCAACCCAAGTTTGACTTCCTTAGGGAGTTAAAGAATGTATCTGTCAAGATCCCATTGTTTCAAGCCATCAAATATGTGTCCATCTATGCCAAAGTTGTCTAAGAGTTATGTATAAAGAAGCCGAGTAGGAAGAAGAAGGATCCTCCAATTTTCCAAGTGATCATTCAATTAGAAAATCTAATGCTTGGGAAGATTTTCACTACCAAGTATATAGATCCGAGTAGCCCTATCGTTGATGTTTACATTATCAATATATGTATTACCAATACCTTAATTTATTTAGGGATATCATAAATGTTATGACTATGGAGACTACAGAGAAGCTCAAATTGACTAACTTACAACAAACTCCTACAGTTCTCCAAATGGTTGACCGATCCACTGTCAAATGTAAAGGTATCCTATAGGATGTGGTAATTTTTTTAGATTCCTAAGAATATCTAGAAGATTTTATTGTTCTGCAACCAAAATCCAACCTTCGAGGTTACCCCTAGATCTTAGGTAGGCCATGGTTAGCCACTGCATATGCCTATATTGGTTGTAGATCCAGAGACATGACTATCTCCCATGGAAATTCCACCAAGAAACTCACTTTATATCCTCTTTCCAAGCCTAGCTCGGAACAATAAATGCCCATGTGGGTAGGGAATGGGGACATGGATGATAAAGATGTTCAACTATTGCTTACAATTGACTTAGCTATCTCTTTTAAAGAGAACACTAAAGATGATATCATTTGTGATCTCATCTTTGATCCTTATTCACCTACCAATCATATCATGCATATGTTAGAAGATGGATGTTCATTCTTTGTTATATCATCAAAAGTCAAGCATATGCCTTCTTATCCCTACATTGTATCTAAAACAAATAGTATGATGATAGAAATCAGTCTAGGAAGACCATTCAATATCAATCCTAGGATAGAAGGTTCACAAAAAAATAGCTAATTGAGTTGTTACAGAAGCATGTTGATGCATTTGCATGGGAGTATATTGATATGAAGGGAATTCATCATTATCTTTGCACTCACCATATTTATATCAAAGATAATTCCTGACCTATTCGACAACCTCAATGTCAAATGAGCCCTACATTATGTGAGATAGTGAAGGATCAATTTAAAAAATACTAAATGCAAATTTCATCTATCTCATTTCTAATAGCTAATGGGTTTAACCTATTGTAATTGTTCCTAAGGAAACTGGTAAATGGCATATTCTCATAGATTACAGAGAACTGAAAAAAAAACAACTTCAAAACACCATTTTGCTCTACCTTTTATCGATCGAGTCCTTGATATGGTAGCAGGAAAGAAGTACTTCTCTTTCCTTGATAAGTTGATGGATATAATCATATCCAACTTGCCCTCAAGGACCAAGATAAGACCACCTTTACATGCCCATGGGAAACCTTTGCTTATTGAGTATTTCCCTTTGGTCTTTGTAATGCACCTACTACATTTCAACATATTGTTCCTTGTATCTTTTCAAAATTGATTCATGGTTGTGTAGAAGTATATATGGATGATTTTATAGTTTATGGTGACATGTTTGATGAAGATTTGGTTAATTTTGAGAAAGTGCTCAATCGATGTAAAGAAACAAGCTTGTCTCTCAGTTGTGAGAAATGTCACATGTTACATACTAAAGGGATAGTTCTTGGACACCATATTTCTTCTGTTGGAATCAAGGTGGATCCAACAAAAAATGAATTAATATTCAATCTTCTTGTTCCAAAAACAAAAAAATATGTTCGAATTTTTTTAGGGCATGCTGGTTATTATCATCGCTTTATTGAAATTTTATAAAAATTGCATTCCCTATGTTTTCATTACTCTCTAAAGATGCAGAATTTTCTTGCACCAACTAGAGTCAATATGCTTTTGAAGCCTTGAAAGAAAAGTTGTTTATAGCACCAGTATTAAGGGGACCAAATTGGTCCTTGTCGTTTCATATCTCCACAGATACTTCAGACACAACCATTGGGACAAACCTTGGACAAAAAGACAAACAAAATACTTATGCAATTTACTTCATCAGCAAAAATCTTGCTCCTACAGAGTTGAATTACACAAAGACTGAAATGGAATTTCTTGTCATGGTGCATGTTATTAAAAAATATCGGTGATATATCAATGGATATCTTGTATTTGTACATACAGATCATTCTATCATTTTTTATATAATGAATAAAACCATTACTAACAGTAGAGTGAGTAGGTGCTTATTATCGTTGCAAGAGTTTGACATCACCATCATTGATAAGCATAGAAGGAAGAATGTCGGTGTTGACTTCCTTTCTAGACTTACCAATGACATGGATGTCATTCCTATCGGATATTATTTTCCTCATATTATCTATTCACATTGTCTTCTAACACATTGTGGTTTGCATATGTTTCTCACTACTTAGCTGTAGGAAAAGTTTTAGCATATCTCTCACCAAAGGAAAGACAAAAGATTATCAAACAGAATGTAATGTACTCCTAGATTCAAGGTTACCTCTTTTGCATAGGGATGGATCTCATAAGTTGATGTTGTATTCAAGAGGATGAGATTTATGACATCCTAAAAGATTGTCATAATTAACCTTTTGGAGGGCACTTTTCTAATAAAAATATTGTGGATAAGGTGTTGCATCTAGTCTATTATTGGTCTAGCATTTTTTCGATATGCCATGAAGTATGTGAGAAGCTGTGACAGATTCCAAAGAATGGGACAACCTATTAAGTATGATGAGATGCCACTATAAACTCAACTCGTGGTGGATCCTTTTAAGAAAGGACTCTAGATTTTGTGGGTCCCATCAACCCTCCATCTAGGTAGAAAGCTCATATCTTGGTTTGCATTAACTATGTCACCAAATGGGTTGAATTCAAAGCATAGGCAAGTGCTACAGAACAAGTAGTGGCATATTTTCTCTATGAGGAGATCTTTGTCCACTTTGGTGTACCACCAGAAATTGTTATAGATTAAGGAACTTATTTTTCTTCCAAACTCATTTAGGCCATCACAATGCAATACTAGATTTGGCATAGGACATCTACACTGTACAATTCGCAATCCAATGGGCAAGTGGAAGTCACCAACAAAGTTCTAGAATCCATACCGACCAAGACTATGTGGATTCATCACAAGGATTGGTCCAACAAGCTTCCAGAAGCTCTATGGGATTACTGTAGTAGTTGGTAAAACACCACAGGCTTCACCTCTTATGAGATTGTGTATGGTAAGCATGTATTACTTTCCATTGAGTTTCAAGTAAAGACACTCATAACTCCGTTGCAACAAGGATTGGACCCGTCAAAAGCTCAAAAGCACTACATGAGCTAGATCAATGAACTTGATTACATTTGTTAGGATGCCTTGCACCAAACCACTATTGCTTAGCAGTAGAGAGAAATGTGGCATGACAAATTCATCAAGAAGAAGAAATTCTAGGATGGATATTGGGCCCTCTTATATGATTCCAAGTTCAAAGATTTCAAAGGCAAGTTTTGCACTTGTTGGTTAAGGCCATACAAGGTTGATACTATTTATGACAAGGGTTTTGTAAAGATACGTACCATTAACGAAGACTGGATACCTCTCATGGCTAATGGTCATCAACTCACGATATATCAGAAGCCATTGTCCAAGGATGATTTCATTAGAGATCTTGTTATTTGTTCAGATTTGGAGATTGTTAGTACAGTGGATATGCCACTTGTATTTTCCACGACTTGATTTTCTCAATTGTATTTAAAAAATAAAATAAAAAACAACAAATAATTCCAATTATGAAAACCTTTCAAGAAATGGTTGAACAAATATGTTTGAAAATGAGCTTACTAGCAGACAATATTTGCAACAATAAAAGAGAAAAGTGAAAATGAAAAAAACATTGATTGTTTTCATGCTATGGATCCAATCACTTGCTACAAATCCAATATTTGTTGCAATTGACAAAGATTTCTCTATTCCACCATTACAATGGATCATGATCAACTATATCATTTGCTATGGATCCTTTTTTACGATTGCCACAAATCCTTCAGCCATATCTACTCTATCGATTGATATGGATCATCGAGCATTGTTCCAATGGTTGTTGTGGATCCCCACAACATGTTCTACCCTGTCGATTGCTACGAATCCGCACAACTTGATTTGGTTCTGCCACTTGATGATAATCAATGGGTTTCATGCCAATACACACACTCGTTGTTGATGCTACGAATATTCTCACCAATCCTATGACTTCAAGTCGCCATTGTTTTGACGTCTGTGAGTAAGTATGAAGGTATCGATTCTCCTTTGCATTCACAACTCTCATTGATTGCCTAATTAATATTTGAACAATAGATTGTTTGTAGTCGACTCCTAAGGCATCATCAATGTTTTTTTAAGTGAAATTTCGCCAATTTGGCTAAATTTTAAAAGTTTTAAAGAAATTTAGGCTAATTTTTTTTACATTTCCATTAAAAATTAAAAAAAATTGTAGCCTAATTTATGATAATAATTCTTTATATATTTTCACTTTTCACCTAAGAATAAAACCTTTCCATGAATTTTTTTTTTGCAAGGAAACCCTTGCACAAAACCCTCTGAGTACTTCCCCATGATCCATGGATGGTAAACGAGGTAAATCGTTAGCCCTAATTATGGGCCCTAACTCTAATGAGATTAAGAGAGTCGAACTTGTGACCAACTACAAGCAAAAAAGATCTCACATATGGCTCTAGACTGATCTGTAAAATGTCGTGGATATTTCACTAGACAGTTTGTCACAAAGGATCTAATAAAAATGCTCAAATCTTTACTGTGAAGGATAATTTCCTTTAGATCTCGGATTATTTAATTACTAGTTTATTCTTAAATGTATGAAATAGTTGAAATGCAAAAAATAGAGAACATAAAAAAATACTCACACACCATCCACAAAATAAACACAAGATATAACTTGGGAAACCTAATACGGGAGAAAACCCAGCTAGAAGATGAGGTCGCCCTGCTCTCTTTTCTTCAAGTGCAAGTACAAAGAAAGGGGCACTCTCTGTGGAGTTTCTTTTGACACTATGGCATGTATGGTTGCTATAAAATATCTCCTCCTCTGTTGTGCTCTCAAAATAAAACTCCTAGGTGCTTTGCTCAATGACAAAACAATTACAATGTTAAAGATGGATCCCCTTCTTCTCCTAGCGGCTCTGTATTTAACATCACCCGATAGTCATTTAGGGGTTGGGTTTTGTCTTCCTCAACCCTCAATTGTGATAAGGTTTTGGAGCTTCCAGAATGTTCTTGAAAGTCCATACGTAGCTATCCCCATATGTGTGAGTAACGAGGAATGACGTTGCATCCTCTCGTACCATCATGGTCAACATGGTAGGTCAACTTGCGAGAGGCATAACTTTCGCATACAAACTCCAATTGAGGCATTTGATGCACCGTTGGAAAAGTCTTAGAGCGTAGAACATCGTCGAGGGTGTGTGTGTGAGACACCTAACCCCCTGAGTACCTTTTAAGGGATGTGGTATTAAATTTTTGCTTTCCCTCAATCATCTCAAGCCTCATCTAGAGGGTATCATCGTCTTCTTCTCATCAAGATCTTTCCAATGATGGTAGCCATGCTCAAAATCGAGCTCTAGATCAAGAGTCACAACTTCTCAAAGCTTCTGAACTTTCACTTGTTGAATCTATTTAGTCCCTCATGGAAACCACTTGGTTCCCCATCACTCGTACCATTTGCCATGGCACTGATGTGGAATCTACTCATCTAACTCGCCTGTCCGACGATTGGAATCACTTCGGAGATTTGCATCTTCATCGGAGTCTTCGCATCGAGGTTAGCAGATTCCCAACACAAAATCCATTCTAACCAAATCTAATCTATAGATCCAATGACCCTTGGGGTTGGAAACCAACAACCCCGATTATTTCGGAGTCGCCAACTTGCGCGAAGGTTAATTGACCCTTCTCACTCTCTCGTTGTGCTTTGCTTACATGGAACCCTTGAAGATCCACGACTGAGATTGAATTTCTCTTATTCACCGATCTACGGCCAAATCTACTCTCGGAGTTCTTTGCGTCATAATATTACAGATGCCAAATCATTATGATATGTGGCACCATCATTACTTGGCACATGGACCCATCATAACACACATCATCATCGTAGGGTGCCACAACTTGACCAACCAGGTGTTAACACCTGGCCACTCTTAGTAAATCTTATTGGATTAATTATCCTATAACATATCAAAATCCCACTTTTGATGTGTTATTTGTTTACTCCTAATAAATGTTAATTAACCCTTATTTAATATAAAATATTAATCATTATTCCATTTTGGCTTAGTTGAGTTTACCGGCCTGGTAACATCAAGAAATTACTCTTAATTTTACCTCGGGAACTCCACGTCCCGAGAGGGTTTTCGATGTTAATTAAATATTACTCTTATAATGAATATCTTATAATTTAATTAATTATATTATGTTATAATATAATTAATTAGACTATGATACACTTAGGTTTATAATCCTCGTTTAACATATAAATCATAGGCTTTGGCTTATAACTTTGCACCAAAATCTTCACGTAATTTAACATATATATATATATATATATATATATATATATATATATATATATATATATATATATATATATATATATAGTATTTCACGTCAGGATTTACAACCCCGAACGTACCATGCAACTTAACAATATTACGTAATTCATTGGAGGGAGTGCAACACTAGTGTTTAATATTAAAATAATACACGCTCTCGAATCCCGATCTCTTCACACTCAAATCATGTGCATCCCTCTCATTTCTCTGATGGTCAATCTCCAAAAAAGGACTTGATATATGTGTGTGTGTGTGTGTGTGTTGGGAAATAAAATGGAGTTAAAATATATTTAATATTATATTATCTCGGGTATTTTGGACATTCTTCACATACATCCTTTTCATTTCTCCGACGGTCAAGCTCTAAAAAGGGAAAATGAGTTAATATTATAATATATTTATAATCTTACCACACTCAGGCCATCACACTCCTAAGTCTTCAGAGTCTATTCGTGCGAGCTCCTCTCATTAGTCCTACAACCAACTCCAAAAGAGTATTTATAAACTCTATAATATATTTGAATTCTTCTAACGTTTATGTCATCGCTATGAAAGCTTCAGACTCCATTCATGTGCTCCCATCTCCATCCTTTGATGGTCAAGCTCTGAAAGGAAAAGGATCGAGTGTTTTAATTATTACAATATTCAACAATATAACACCTTAAGCCATCGCCATGAGATCTTCGCACTCCATTCATTCACTTCCCTCCTTTTACTCCGACGACCAAGCTCCAAAAGGGTCTTAATATGAATATTTAATATTGTAATGTTTAAAACTCCACATGTCGTCGCACTCCAAATATTTGCTCCCTTATCTTTACTCTGATGGCTAAAATATGAAAGGGATTGATATTAGTATATTTATAAATAGTTATATGTTGAGAGAGAGAGAAAGGAAAATATATTTCCAAGCCTTTAATAAATAAAAAGAATATGTTTACCACAATTGTAAAAATTATTGCTTTGCACAGAAAGGGGAAAGATTTCAAACTTCCCATTTCTCATGCACGAGGCAATAATTTCTAGCCTGTAATATAATAGTTTCCTTATTGTTCAAATATTAGGACATTTAAATGGTAAATTTCAGGAGTTACCAAACTTTACCATTCATTAAAATTTGTCCACAAAAAAATAGAAATACACATTTACATATACATATACAAATTCATGCAAATTATCTTCTAGAATAATACATTTCTTTGAAATAAAATCCTCGATGGTAAAACTATATTTTTACCAAAATTTACTAATCTCCTATTTACATGCAATTCTTTGTTATTTTTAGGGAATAATTACTATTTCCAAATCTTTCCCCTTTGGACATAAATCTAATGTGTAATCCCTGGTAAATTTGTCTCTTACCAAATCCTAATGAAATTTAGTTATTCACAATGCGTCAAATTCTAAATTTAATTTTATTTCCAATTAAGAACTTGAATTTTCATTTCTCATTCTTTACTTGTTATGCCTTTCTTCAATATTTGTGTTTGTTGATGCAAAATTGCACAACTGGAATCCTGCCTGCAAAAAATTGCAATGCACTATACTATTTCTATTACTATATTATCTAACTAGTAGGTGGGACTCCTTAGAGAAGTTGTATTAAATTGATTTCACTCCTTGTTTTTTTTTTGAGAAATAAATATGACCTGCAAACAAATGGCTAGATTAAAATACAGTGTAGTATTATATTCTTCTCATATGCACAAATGGTTTCTTTGTCAAAGACTTATGAGACTCCTTATCCTCATTTTGCATTAAATATGTTGTCGCCATGATTAAAAGAAAGGAAAAGGGTGAGAGGCCTTTCATGCTAAAATCATAACACTATGATTATAAGTTTTAATTAACATGGCTTGTGACATATTTAAAAAGAATGGCCAACTTTATTCCATGCACATATATATCACACATAGTATTATACAAGGCTGCCACATGCAAAGTGTGAATGAACCTGACTTAGCGTTAAATTCATATATGTTATGGACCTCATATCTCACGTCGCTTGATTGGTAAGTTGATATGGTTGATATATAGAGAAGTGACAACTTATAATATTTATGAATGTGGTATAGTGTTGATCTATGTTAAGGTTGAAAATTTAATAGTGTAATATGTGTGGTACCAAAGCTCTACTTGGAGTCTACACTGGCAACTAAGTGCTTTCCACCGTGTAAATTTTGGTTGGCTATAGTGAAAGGTTAGTGAGTTTTGGTGAATGTTGAGGTGACGTGAGTTGATGGCAAATTAAAGCACTCTCGTTAGTTTTCCCTCATGGGGATACCACCTTTTGCATTGTTGCTTGTTGAAAATGTTTTGTTGTTGTTAGTCAAGGCTTTGTAGATTCTAAGGCTTTGGTGGTTGGATAACGATCTTGGGCTTATCTCTTGTGGCTATTTAGCATATTTCGACAGGTATGGACATTTTCAACTTCTCTGGCATCGATGGCTTGCTTTGTTATGATAAATTTAGCCATATTGGCTCCAGTTATTTGCATGTTATGTGTTTGTTATGAGAATGAATCTCTATTGGGCATTGATTTTAAGATGTTGTGGATGGTAAATTGTTTGTT